>BMAO01037853.1:0-57110 GCA_019973975.1 Trichonephila clavata
CCTACGAAGGAGAGAAACCCCATGATTTGAATAAAGATCTTGAATTCTAAAGTTGTTGTTACTGGTCGTTGAGATATTTCATATATATATATATATATTTAGTATAATATAATGGCATATATATAAAATTAAATAAGACATGAATGTACTACACCTCAAAGCTAAAAGTTAGAAATAAGATTCTAAGAAATATAACTAGAAAATATATCGTGAGAATCAATACAGCACTAGATTTGAATAATAATATGCATAACAGGAAACAGAGGTAGAACTTTTAAAAAAGAAGAAACCAAAAGAGTCTATGGACTAAAATGGATATATATATATATATATATATATATATATATATACGAGTATTTGCTTATAAAAGTACAAACTATAGTATATATTTCTATAGTAAACTAGATAATACAATACAGTAAACATATAGTAGCTGGTAATGATTTCTTTTATACTCAATTTATTACTGCGCAAGAGTAAAACGACTTACTTATTTAGACTAAAAAAAAAACGATCAGCCAGAAAAAAACTAACATTTTGCAGTAAAAATATAATAAATTTATCAAACATTTCTTTGAAAAATGTCAATTGCATTCAACTGACAGTGTAGTAATACAACATGTAAAATAAATGTAGCACTTTCATATTCTTTTTTTCCCCACAAAATAGCTACTTTATGCGTAAAATTTTTGCATTCAAATGTGCGAATGTTTAAAATTTACCAATATGAAATAATATGCTGATTTAAATATGCAAAAAGGAACATATTTTTATTCAACTTTTAAATCAAACAGTGCAATGCATTTTTAGATAGTAAGACGAATTTTCTCCGCTAAAAGCGTTCTATGGTTTTTGACAATTTTCTCAAATTTTTAACTCAGTACTTATAAAAAAATTATGTTGGAATAGAAATCAACCCTTTTTTAAAACTAACACATTTGTGATTAATTCGGGTAATACACCCTAAGCAAACAAAAACAAAAAACAAAGCAAATTTTTAAGTTTAATGATTTAAAGTAACGGGATTTAAAGCAGAGCATTCGCAAGAAAAAAAAGATGAGACATAAAAAAATAAAGATGCATTTTTTTAAGTTAATAACTGCATTTATTTTCTAAGTAATCAAAATAATGGCAAACCGCAATTGAGAGAAACCTCAGATTGCCGTTGTCCAATTTCTGCTAATGAAAGCGTATGAAATACAAATACTGTAAATAGGCTTAAAAATCTACTTCAAGAAAACAGAAAGCAACATAAATTTTTACTTTACATTTTAAATTTGATACAAATTGAAATGAATTACAACTCTTGGGACTTTATAAGTATATTTATATTGTATAATGAAATGATACAATTTGAATATTTTAGTAGTGTCATTTTTATTTGATTTTGGTAAAGTTATGTAATTTATTTTTATCACATTTACTTTAACAATGAATCAATTTCAAATTTTCTTCTGTATTACATATATATATATATATATATACAGATAAATAGATGTACTATAATTATTAGAATGGAAACCGCCCTTTTTTACCAATGTGAATGCTATTGAAAGTTGGGAGTGGTTTAGAATCGAAGGCGGATAGATTTCTTGGAAATGGGAAATTGAATGTTTAAAGCAATTATTAATTCACTTAAGTATTTTTAATATTGATAAAATAAATTCATCCTTATTTCTCTTCTTCTCTTATTACTTCTCTTCTTCTCTTATTACTTTCCTTTTTAAATATTTTTTTTAAAATTTTGTAAATAATTTTATAGGGATTATTCATTTTACACTGTTTTTATTATTTTTCTCACGAAAGTGTTAAGAATTTTGATTGCTGCTTGGAATCGATTTCGGATTTTATTCAAATAACTGTGGTGGGGATGTTTAGCTGTATTAGTCTATCGCATAATCAGGATGGTGAACTTGTAGTGAATACCCTCCCCTCAGATTATCATCTCCCCGTCTACCGTTTAATGTTTCTGGACATGTAGGCGGATTAGAGAAATCAAGAGACATAGTTGCAAATCACTATATTTATTGATGCTTATTAATCACAGGAAGGCTACAACCACACGATTCAAATTTAAGAGAAATAAAACACAGTGGAGTATGAGAAGAGTCACTACTAGCGGAACTACGGAATCGCGACTGAATCCACGTAAGATCAAACACGTACAATTACAACTAAAACACGTACACGTATTCACAAATTTCTGAATCACTAACCTTATCATTGTAACATCGGCTGTTCCGTCGTGGTGATGAATTTCTTACTGGCAGGATAGGCTAATAGATACGGATCCACACTCGGTCATACGGAATCTTTTCCAATTTCAATCTACTGCTCTCCGGCGTAGCTCGTCACGTTACTGCTATCTAATACTGTCAACAACTGCGTACTGATCTATCAATACTTCAATTCATTTGACTTCACCTTTAAAACTCTTTACTTCACTTTTTTTGTTAACTCGCGAAACCCGAACTTATATAATATATCTCATTTGCATAAATCACGCTTTGGCTCCCGGTGGAGATTGGTTGAAATAAATAAAACTTTAAAGAAATATTGAGGAGGTTAGTGAAAACCGTATAGATCCATCACAAACTTAATATTGTAAATATGTTGCTAAACTTTATGTGATTTAGGGTTGTTAATTCTCAAATTAAGAGGGAGAAAAACTTAGCTGAAATATTTGCATTAACATTAATTATGGGCTGGAAAAGAGAGAGAGAGTTGAAATGTTTCTATTCTTACAATCCAAGTACTTAGAATTGCAAATAAAATATCGCAAACAATTTTAACAACTAAATTATATAAATTGTTGAAATCTTTAAAGGAATTTACTTTTGCATTGTGTGTGTGGGTAAACATTTTTTTTTTTACTTATATCTAGTTTAAATAATATTTTTTTAAAGAAGATTTAACTCAACAACTAGACAGTTTCTGAGTCAATACTGCGTACTGCATTATAAGAACAATTGTACTTTTTTCTGAATAGCGACAACAAATATATTATTTCTCCTTATTTGAATCACAGAAAGTTTCATGTAAAATAAGGGCACGAACCTTTTATATACACAGAAATCATAGTTCTCTATACATTTAACTTTTCAGCAATTAAATCAGACTGTAGAGAGAGGAAAGTTTCTTATTTAATTTTTAAGTTAAATATTAAGCAGTTTGGTGTTAAGAGACATCACAGAAATATAACACAAAATATAAAGAGATATTAAAATTAACAACTGCAATCGTACCACCACCATGTATTAGTTCTGTTACAGGTGATTCCTCTTTATGAAGAAATCCAGGGACATGACAACAATTAAAGAAGTTTTTCCTAATTACACACACTATAAGCAAAAATATTTAAAAGGCTAATAATAGTAAAATCCACTTTTCTTACAGCATAGTTTCTTAGAAAAATTAGATATTTCCAGCCTAGTCTAATTTTTAAACAGAATAATTGTTCTAAATATAAAATTTGAATTTAATACAAATTTAAGCAATATATTTTGATACTCAATTAATTTTACAACAAAATAGTTAAACAATTTGCATCACAATAGATATACTCTTTCATTGTAAAAATGTTTGAACTATACGTAGTGAATAACTTTTGATATTAAGGAAATATTTAATTATTCCAATAAATAATAAAACTAATAATGAGTTAGAAAGATAATTTTCAAAATGATAGCTTGAATTCTACAATGAATAGTTTCCGCTTAAAAATCATGAGTATACGAGAAAAATTTCAAAAAAGAGGTTAAAAATAATGAAAATAAAATAATAATCCAATTATAAGTTCCTATACATTTTCCTTTTTTTGATTTTCCATTACATACCGAACTAAATCGAATCATGCATTGCATTCATTAAATTCATTTCCGATTCAATTAAAATTCCATTTATTTCCTTTTACATGCATTTCAAACAAGAATAATTAATTTCATAACTTACGTTTCCGAGAATTACTGGAAACTAAATAAAGCAACTCTTTGAAATTTTATTTTGTTAATACCTCTTAGGTATTTCATTTTTATTAAAATTTTCAATCATAAAAGATGGGAAGTTATTAAATCAGAAGTAATTCTTGATTAAAAATGCACCACATTTGTAGTGTCAGTGGTCAGGACTTTAGGAAAATTAAAGTTATTTTTTTCTTGTTTTTAAAACTTGTGTTTCTGAAAAGAATGGATGAAATGAAATTCTGTACAGGACGTTGCAATTTGTCTAAATGTCTTCTATTTTTGTACATTATTGTGAATGAGGTGAACTTTTAACCAATACATACATACATACATAGATATATATATGTATCGAAATATATATATAAATATTGATAAGTTTACCTATTTGGGAAACATGTTTTTAGATTTAAACAAAATATGTAATTTTAACTTTGTAATATTTAAATTCATGGAGGTGTACTAGCTAGGTGTACAATGTTCCTATGATTATAATCATAAGTATTAATTATCAATCCAACCGAGAGTTTAACCCCTTAACTGCTGGTTGAAAAGCTAAAACATTCACCCCAGTGCCCCGTTTTTCGTACAGGTGTTCGTTGTTCACGGTTTAATGGGGGTAAAGGTGTTTTTCAGCCTAAAGATTGTTTACTTCCATTTTAAAAATAAAAAGATAAAATAATCGAGCAAAAATACAAAATTTAATGACTAGAATTACAATGTAATAAAATAAAATATTACTTATCTGTTGTGCGATATACCGTTAAACATGGTGAACACATAAACAGCATTCCATTCAGTTCAATGATAGTTAAAAAAGATACCCAGTTGTAAGACTTATTTGTACAAAAAAAATTAAAACGCTCTTATTACACATTGGAAGCTAAAAAAGAGAGCAAATAAAATATAGAAAAGAGCACACAAACGGAAAAAAAAGAACACTGCTTAGCTATGAATTTGATCGTTCCTGGAATATGGCCCTTTCAAATTTTGTCCCACCTTTTCTTCGAAATAAGTAAATTCCTTGGAATAACTGCCAATGTCATTTTATTGTATTCTAAAGCCGTGGGACTAGTTTTAAACAGACCAACACACATCAAAAGGTACTCCTTTGAAAGGACAAGTATACACGTCCGGGGCACTAAATGTACCAGCTCAGCAGGACATGTAAAACATGCCCGGGTAACTCTCAACCTCTAAAGTGATGTTACAAATTTTTAGGGACAAAATAAGCAGACATGTATAAATACTTCATTTGGTTCTGCGCCCCTGTACAAACTTTAAGCCCCACATGGAACGCTGTTAAGTAAACAGTATATACCAAAATGTTTGAGTACAAATGGTAACCCGTGATAAATAAACGAGTACACTTCGAAATCTCATAAGCTTAGGTACAAACCGACTCGACTGCCTGCCGGTTTTGGACAAAATAAGTAACACTAGTGTATGGTGAGAGGCTTAATCGTAGAAACAAGTGATGGACATGAAATAAAAATGCGATATTACATCACCAATAATGCTAGTCAATATATAGCTTGATACTCCAATTGTTGGAAAACATTTCCAGGAGCAACATTTGAGGATTAAAGTTATTCGGGATCTGATCTTACTGAATCTGAGTCAAGAACGAGACGAGCATCAATGAAGGCTGAAGCCCTGGGCACAGATACTTCCTTATAACATCTCTGGACAGCAGTTTCAATGTATCATAAATACGATATAGTCTTGAATACACAATTTTATACAATTTACTTTCTCAAAAGGATGATAATACTAAATTCTGTAAACTCTGAGTTATTCAAGATTGTACTATAAAAGTAAAATTAATAATAATATGAAGTTATTACTGTGATGTAATAAATTAAAGGGTCACCCATCTGGAATAGTGGTTAGCAATGCCGACTGCTGTGCAGCAACGCCTGGGTTAGAATCCCAGAGAAGGCATGAATGTTTGTTAATGTATAGGGCCTTCGCGGCATGGGGCTAATCTAAATATAGCTGTCAAGCCGCAAATCTTCTCGTGAGGTTGGTGGAAGACCCTGATTACACACAAGGTGTTCTTCCTTACCAAATCGAGGCAAATCGTACTGTCACCTCCATGGTGCTCAAAGCTACGGATAGCGACAGTGTACAATATAGTCCGATACCATGATGAATTTCGTGGACCTCAATCTGACTACGTAATGCAGGTGGCATTAACAACAACAGTAAGTTAAAGAATATGTAATCGCTTTACAGTGTTTTACAGTCTTTTGGGAATGATAAGGTTGCAAAGTTTTTACTTCATTTCGTCGAACTATTTTTTATATGTATCCCTGCACAAATATGTTTCGTCACAAAAAATCACCTTTCAGTCGTTAACAGTCTATGATCGGTATTTTCCAGCCAAAGATAAAAAAAATTTCTCATCATTTTCTGAGAAATTGTTTTTCCTCTGTTTTTTTGCCTTACTACCAACTTTCAGAAGCCTTTTCCGTACAGTTGAGGTACTCAATTCATCACCATAATCCAATAATTCCTTTCGAAGGTTCATGCTTCTCTTTCTTGGATTTATTTTGATATTTCTTATTAGAATTTTATCAGTTCTTATAGAAGTTTTCCGCTTGTGCCCACATTTTGCTTTTCTTTTCAGAACGTCCCAAAATCTTGAAACGCTTGATTTGCCCACACCAACTGCAGTAGCTACATCTCTTACAGTCATAGAAGTGTGTTGGGTGAGAACGATTATTTTAGAACGTTTGCTTGGAGTAATGCGTTTCTTGAACAAGCAAAAGCAGCATGTGTTAGGCGGAATGCAAAGTTATAAACACCAGCTGACACACTGAAAAGCTCACAATTGAACTACTCATGAACTAAAACAAGCCAAACGGGTAAATTATAGGCAAGGTCGATTCGTTCAAAAACCTCTATGCAAATATAACCGTGTTCAGTCAATGCGGGACATCACTGGCAATAATGTATCAACATAGACAAGAAAAATATGTTTTTCCAATTAATTTGAACAATATAGTATCCCCACATTTGTGTGTTGTTAGAAGTACAAATATAACGATAGCCATAAAAATCTCTGGAAAATATAGGCGATACTTCTATACATAGAATAATTTATATCCCTCATATTTTTTTCATATATTTCTCAATATTTTATATCTCTTTTATAGTTTTAATTTTCTTCTTTTTATTTTTAGAGATTCAGTATTACGCATTAGCGACTATCGCTGTAATTTAACATGTAAGGAAACTAATGTGTTTCATTTTCAATAGATATAAAAATATAGAAAATATTAAAATTAATTGAATTAGTAGGTTATTTTTTCATTTTAAGAAAAGTAGAAAAGAATAACAATGTATCAAAAAGAAAGATAAAACGAAACGTTTTGAAAATAAATGATGATGAATTGAATTTGCATTTATGTAAGCCACAGAACAAAATTCATCTATGTTTTTTTCATCCTTGTACATATTTTTATTATTATAATTCCCTGTGTTTATATAAAGAACGAAAAATGCAAATTGTTCAAAAGACGCAATTAAATGAGAATAATTGGGATCGCTATCAATTTACACATAAATACGAATGTTGAAAATGTCGGAATTGAACTACATCTAAAAGTTATGTATTAAAAGACTTAAACAAATAAAAGAAAAAAATCTCTCTTATTTATTTATTCCATTTTGAATTACTATTCCAGCTTTTAGGAAAGTCATTTATTAAATTCGTAGAAAAATCTAAAACTGTGCATCTTATGATCTTATAAAAATATTGTTTTTTCAGTAATAAAAATTTGTATTAAGGGTAAACAATTTATTTGAAAAGTAAATTTTTGTTACTGAATCTCACTAAATGGGATAGTTATTTTCTTCCCACATTCATTTTATATCCAAAACCTTTATAGAAAATGGGAATTTTTTTGAAAAAAGTTGTTGAAAAACTATGAAATAAGATAAATTTTTACAGGTATTCATAAAATCATTTGAAGGATAATTATTTGCTTTTATTAGAGAAGGAACGACCCTTCCACATAGAAATAGTTTTTTTTCTTCAAGTCACAGCCGTGGCTTAAAAATCAGTATATTTTTTTAATATCATATTTTTAACAATGGAGGGCAAATGCATTTAAAAGGATACATTTAACATGCTAAATTAAAACACAAAATAATGCTAATGAAGGTTTTTTTTTCAATTACAGAATACTTGACGAATATTTTGTGGCAGTTTTTTTCTGGAAAGTTTCATAATTACTTAAATTGAGATTAATAGAAGTACTATGTACTTATAAGTACTAAAGGAGGTATAGGTACACAATTACTCTCAAAACTTATTTTTGTACCACAGTGTTTCTAGAATTTTTTAAAGCTGTATACAAAGTGTTAGAAACTTATGATAAAAAAGAAATCCAATATAATTAAATTCCCACAAATCAATGAGTAGCACGACTACATAAAACTTTTGCAGCATTTAGAAGTGAAGAGGATTTAGTATCATTTGCATTTAAACTCTCATCGTCAGCTCCTAAATATCAGTCTCAAACTCCCTATTAATTCCTCTCCTGAAACGAACGGAATACTATCCATAATTCACCCCTTTCGCTCAGGTAATCACGGTAACACACACATCTCCATTTTTCTGAACATATATGAGTGCACAGATATTTGCGTCCATCAAATTTTATATCAAAGTCTCATACGCAAAGCGAAATACCCAAAGCAATTCAAGCTATTAATGTCTGTCCGGCAGCTGGGAAATGCCTGAACTGCATTTACGAATATTTAAATGAGCACACGGACTTCATTTGCATTTGTCATCTCGCACAAATTTCTCGGAAATGGATAGCTGACCATGATGATGCCTGACAGCAACTCCGACAAACGCTAAATCTGTTAAAATATCCGGCCAGTGGGCTTCTGAATAATGCGCTCTAGAAAGTGCGAGATATTGTTCCAAATTCGATAGGGTACAAATGTGTACTTACTGCGAAGTTATTTTAGGAACAATTTGATTAAGGTTCTCATACACAGGCCACTTAAGTCAACACTATGACGAGTGTATTGACTTGAATGCAATTTTTAAGAACATCTTCGGAAAAAACACGAAATAAGGATGATTTATTAAGACTTACTTTTATTCCACAGTGATTTTCGGTAATAGTTATGTCCACCTTTTACGACTCTTCTCTAAATTTTCAGATATTTTAGGAAATATTTTGCATACACATCAACAAAACCAATAGTGTTAATTATTTAAAATAAACTTGCGATGCAAGCATACAAGATAAATTAAAAGTATTTAGTTTTTTTCTAGGATTTTATAGACGTTTAACTTGTAATTAATTGAATTTAAATTTTTTTAAATTTCATCATGCCACGGATTTTTTTATTTTGATTTTACAGAGATTTGTGTTCATTTCTAAGACATTAATCAAGCTCAACATTAATGATAACTGAAAACTTCTGTTGGGTATGAGTTTCTTTAAAAATTTAATATAAAAGTATTTTAGAAATATTAATGCGAGTTATAGAAATCTCAGAAGTTAAAGTTTTTGAATGCATGCAATGTGTACAATTTTTAACAATAGACAATAAAATTTATTATCTAAAACACTTTTCATCTGTGACAAATCCCGTGAGATATGAATATATGAGATATGTGAGATACCCGTCAAAGAGATATTTAAAGATTTTTCTTTCATTTTTTATGTAGTCCTGAAAACTAAAAATAAAAAATATTTATTTAAAGTAAACATTTGTTTACAAAATTCAAAGAAATAATTATACATATTATCATTTACATAACAAATTAAACAAGGCAATATTTGGTAAAATAAGCTTTAAATTCATATTCTGTAAGCACTCTAGTATTTATGAAAGCTTTCTGGAAGCATGCAAAAATGTTTCTTTTGCTTTTGATGAATAAACATGACTGGAAAAACTAAACTCTATAATCATGAACATCAGGATATATTTTAAATAAATTATTTGCACTATTTTATATTACTTAAGAAGCAATTTAAAAAAATATATAAATATTAAGTAATTAAAATGCATTTTTATGCTCACGTCTTACGAATCAAATTGTGAAATACGATAAAAATGTATCCTATCGATGTCAATATGAAAACACCAAAATAAAGGTTGCATCTTCTTTACACTCACACCCATATATATATATACATATATAATAATTAATATGATATAAGTTATGCCGTATTGATCAAGCAATTTTGTAAAGTCTTTGAATTCAGCATTATACTCGTATACTACAATGTCTATCCGCATTGCATGTAGGAAAATTGCAGCCTTTTCCATTTAGAAGGAGTCATTATTTTTTATATAAATATAAGTTCTCTCATTACATTCAACCTCTGCGTGGTTGTGCCTTGGAAATGTATATGGATCTTCAAAAAAATCTCCATTTAAACCCCAAACTACTAAGACACTTATAGTCAAAGTTCGTACCTCTTGAAACTGACGTTATTTAGTGACTTTTTCATTGTATTCTCCACAGTCGATCTCTCAAAATAATAAGTGTAGCATAGTTTTATTTTTATTCTTAATAATATAATTTTGATTTTTCCAGCAATCCCATCTATCATGAGCAATACAATGAATTATTGTATTTTTTAAAATGCATTTTTGGGAAATCTATTCATTCTGAAAATGCTTCTGTAGGAATAAATTTCCTTAAGATATGTGATACTAATAATATTCAGCTTATAAATATTACATTTATGCTTCTCAGTAAACCCAATTGCTTTTTCAAAAAAAAAAATAAACATTGCTTACTTACACAAAAAATTAAATGATAAAAAATCATCATCAGAAATGACTTAATAGCCGTGTTGAGACATGGCCGTCTTCTGAAGTTTTCTCCATAATACTTCTGTAAAATTTTGAAAACATCTGTGATTCCACGGAATCAGTACATTTTATCCGTGGTCTTCCTCGCCTTCTGGTTAAAGTCGGTCTAAAAAGAAATATTTTTTCTTTATTATGTTGTCATAAATCATTCGGGTCACATGGGCCATCCAGTTAATTCTATGTATCTTAATGTATTTGATAATTTGAGATTGTTTGAATATCCAGTATAATTCAAAATATAGCACCCTACTCCAATTACCGCTTCATTTATACCACCACCACCATAGAAACTTTCTTTTAAGAATTATGATATTGTTTTCAACCAATTTTTTTTTTTGTCATTGTCCAAGTTTCGAATGCATATGTTTAGATGGAATAAACAATCGTTCCGCAAATTAAAAACTTTGACTTTCTACAAAGGAACTCGTATTTAAAATATCTTCTCAACCAAAGATAAAATTTACATTTATATATTTCTTATAAGAAGCTATTGCGATATGAATAATTGCATATTTCTATCTCATATGACTTTTGGCACTTCAGTATACAGACATTCTTAAAATATGTAATAAACGTATTATCAACTACTTTCTATTTAAATTTTACATTTCTCTATACTTTTCTTAACAATTAAGTGCAACAAACGTTAAAGATGTATCTGATACAATGAGTGCAATGCTTGCAAATATATGCACGTTGAGTTAAAGAACACTTGGAAACTTGCCAAAATAATCATTCAATTATTTAGAAATAATTATTAATCAAAACACAGTTACTATCTCAACAAACTAAAATACTCCTTATGTCTTATTCAAAAGTGTGACAATCTATTTCAACCTGAATTACTATCACTTATTCAGAGTATGTTCTTATGCGAAAAATTACAAGCATTTATGAATACTAGAGTATAAGCTTGCATTTTAATATTTTTTCCTTTTAAAATGATTTCTCATTTCGTTGCAGTTAAAGGAATTAAAATTTGAAATTAAAAAAAAATTATATAAATATTCTTATGTGCTTTTAGATTTTGATTCAAATGCTACATATTTTTTTTTACCGAACTATTGCAAGATTCTCAATTAATCATTTACAGGTTAAAAATAAAAATAAAATTTCAGTTACAGTTCACACCAAAAGATGAATATCTAATAAGTTATATGAATAGCTTCTTTTTTCTGCCCCCCCCCCCGCTAAAACGAGAATATGACAAGTATTTTTAATTGTTTAAGACTGTTCACATTTAATAAAATTTCATCATGATGGGGGAAGGTAGCTTCAAAATTTAATGATTATTCTATTCTATATACAAAAGAGTTTTCAGCTTTATATTTAAATTAATTTTATTACATTAAAGAACAAAATAAGAAGACATACATACTCTTTTGAATATAGGATAGAATTCATTAAATATTTTGAAAAAATACCTTTTTTCTTCCCCATCATGATAAAGTCTTATTATTTGCGAACAATTTTAAGCAATTAAAAAATACTTGTTATATTGACGTTTTAGTAGTAATTGTTTCTTTAGAATTTAAGAGATATTTATGGATTTAAAAATGGATATTAAGGAAAACTAGCCAAAGAATATATTAAATTTCATTTTTTAGTTCAAATTCTGAGTAAGAAATGAAATAAAACAGATACAGTGAAAAACTTTCCTTCATTCTAAGAAAATTATATTTAATATGCTATTTTCTGCGAAAGCGTTCAACCTTTTCTGAAATGGAAAATTTCTTATATTTAAGATTATTGTAAGTGATTTCTTAGAATAGTTATTTGAAGGGTAAATGTTTCTATGAAATACTTAAACTACTTTCCTCATATTTTTATGTCTGCAAAACGAGTTGTGTGAACTATATTAAAATCAAATTTTCACAATGAAGGGTTTGTTTCTTTTGATTAGATGAAAACATTTGTAGAAATTACCATTGTGTGTAATTGTGTATACAATTTTTATTATAAGTGTTTTAATTGTCTTAAAAATAGCACATTAAAAACTATTTAAAATCAATACAAAAAAAATTAACTGTTTCTGAAACAAAAACCTTTTAAATAAATTTTAAAACATTTAAAATTAAAATGTTTAACAGTAGATTTTATATCTCCGGTGCCCTGTTTCCTTTAGTTATTGAAAAGAGTTTGTTTTTCTAAACGTTGCGTAGACCATATATTTAAGATAAGGCTGCATAAGTTTAATATATTTATTTAATCAATCCCACTTCCTTA
Source organism: Trichonephila clavata (assembly GCA_019973975.1). Taxonomy (NCBI): domain Eukaryota; kingdom Metazoa; phylum Arthropoda; class Arachnida; order Araneae; family Nephilidae; genus Trichonephila; species Trichonephila clavata. The sequence continues at coordinate 13,044 of BMAO01037853.1, forward strand.
CATAGAATAAAATGATAAAACAAACAATAAAAGGAATACGCAGAACAAAATATTGAAAAGATTTTCTTAGAAGTCTTAAGATTATTTTACATTTTATCTACTGTATTATGATTTACTGTGTAGTTTTTCATGCAATATTTTTTTAAATCACTACATTGAAAATTAAGACAAACAAAATACTCAAAATACACGCATTACATACGTTACATACATACATTACATAAACAAAATACTCAACTTTGGGAAATTTAATCTGTTAGAACTAATTAATTAATTAAAGGTATTCAGCTGTAAAAATAATTATATACACTGTTCACGTGAAATAAATAGTCAAATAGTCTTCTAAGGTTTTCATTAAGATACAAAAAAATAAATAAGACACTATCTTTTGACATTAACTACATTTTCGGATCAAAATTGAACACTCTATTCGCCCTCTTCCCTCTAAAATATTCATCATAAAGGCCCGTGCTGCCATATATCTCGGAAAAGGGTATTTAAAAGAATATTTCTGCTAAGTATCGTCAGAGTATTCGTAAAAAAATTATCCTATGTAATTTTAAATTTAGAGATACTTATACCTACTATCGCGTGAGATAAAGGGTTAAAGAAATGTTGAGAATCACTAAGTCTGCTACAAACCAGTTTCCCATATAGAAGATGAAGTTACCAATACGGGATTTTGAAAAGACTGCTTCAGTTTTCAAAAAATGCAATTTTCATGCTTTCCGCATTTGTGCTATTGCAATGACTGCGTCGTAAGTTACTATATGAGGTCTAATATCTCACTCGCAGAGGCCTGGAATTTCCATTCCTAATAACATGCAAGTCCATGCGTCCACATATAAGCTGATTGTAACATATACCATCAACCCACTTTATCTGTATTATGATTTTTCATGAAAGAACACACACTTATTTCAAGTGAACCTTTCCTTCCTCATTAAAATGCACCGAGTGCACACACTCCAGTTTGAATCACCAATAACGTTACATACCGTCTCAGTGTTTAAAAGCCGACCTTTTATGTACGTGCAGTGCCTTGAGGTCAACATCATACACATCATTAAATTGCGCGTATCTGACTATCCTGATGAAGCCGTTTTTGGGCTGTATAACATGGTTTCACTAGTCCGGATGCAGAAAACGACTGTCGTCGTAGATAAGTAACATTACCTATTTTTTTCGACTTGTGCTGTTAACCCGTTCAAGACCATGATCGCATTTATCTGATCACGTGTATCTTCCTCCAGCACCCACGGTTTTATTACGTTTTCATTACGTTTGAATAAAATATTACGTACTTCAATAAGCATACTTTATGACCTCAGGTACGCAATTTAAGGAGATTAGGTCGTCGCCTTTTTTTAATGATGTAAATACTTCAAGCATTGGTTTTGATAAAAAGTATTGAATCGAAATAAAAAAAAAAGTTCCTTTGACTCAACCCACTCCAGCATTGTCAGGTCTCAAATCCATTCCTTTAGGGTCAAAATGTGATAATGTCAATGAGATTATGAAATATTAATCCTGATTTAAATTGATGGTTTATACTTTTTTTCATGCCCTTTTCTCTTAGTATTCATTCTTAACCCGTTCAGGACCATGATCACATATATGTCATCACGCATATCTTCCTCCGGGGCCCACGGTTTAATTACGCTTACATTACATTTGAATAAAAATGTTACATACTTGAATAAGAATACTTTATGACCTCAGATACGCAATTTAAGAAGCTTATAGATCACATCGCCCTTTTTAATGATATAAATAATTCAATATATTTTTTTTTTGAGAAAAAGTAATAAATAGAAAAAGAAGCTCCTTTGATTTAACCCACTCCAGCACTGTCAGGTCTCAAATCCATTCCTTTAGGGCCAAAATGTGATAAGATCAATGAGATTATAAAATAGTAATCCTGATTTAAATCGAAGGTTTATACTTTTTTCATGCTCTTTTCTGTTAGTATTCATCCTTAACCCGTTCATGACCATGATCACAGATATGTGATCACGCGTTTCTTCCTCCAGGGTCCACGATATGATATATGTGGTTTCATTTTCCCTGCTCTGAGGCCCATGATCACACCGGTGTGATCTGAGCTTGGAACGTTTTATATGAATTTTTAGAAATTTTTAGATGACGATAAAAGTCCGTTTTTTTTCTTCAAATAATGGTTCACAAAACTTTGAACTTCAAAATGTGTCTAGTAGCCAATGTAACGGACTTGTATCAGGCATGCAATGAGATCAAGCTCAGTGCCGTGTAGGGGCACGATGCATGCTAAATGTTTCCAGAGTTCAAACGTCCTAACGTTTGTACTCTGTGTGGTGTTAGGAGAGTCGTCTTCGTCACTTGACCATGGTTCAAAATTATTAGGTTTGTCGCCAAAAGCCCTCGTGCAGCTGAGCAGTGCGACGTCAATATTCACTCACTCACTCAATACGTGCCTTCGGCTCGGAAGATTTTTAAAATTTTATAGATCTGGAATATTTATGAATGTAAACAACTGTAAATATTTAGATTTTTCGTGAGAATCGTGCATTTAAAATTTCGTGATTTATTGCGTTCACTATTTCTGCTTATAGTTTGATTGAATTGGAAAAAGATGGAAAGCTTATTAACTTTTTAGGTATCAGAAATTCATAATGAATCGCTGGGTAGATGAACAGAGTTCCTAGCTCTTCCGAGCATTAACCTCCAATCATTAGGATTTTGAAAAACTTTAATGTTTTGACTCTTGTCCTTTGCTAATATAAAATTCTTAAAATTTTAATATACTTTAGGTAGAATAATTAAAATAAGAATTTTTAAGTAAAAAAATACTTTAAGTGCTTGAAAAAAAGCTTCAAAAACATCGCAGAGCACTGAAAAGGAAGTCAAATTCAGATGAGTGGGTGGGTGGGGCGAAACCTGACCAATAATGATGCAGCAAGTGAACTCAATCGCGTATAAAGTAGAGAAATTACTTTGAGTTAATAAAAATCAGAAAAACAGCGTTTTTAAAGGCTAAAAAATAAGAAAAGTGCATTTAAAATAGAAGAACAAATTAGATTAAATAATAATCAGTAAAAAATTATTTACAGGAGAAGAAAAAAATTCATAATAATAATTTCAGTATTTATTTTATTTTTGGTTCACTTTCTAGAATAATTTTAATACTCAAAATCATTTCAAAAACAGATTTTCATAGAACAAGCGCGATGACTCATTTTTAACGATAAAGAATCGTTTGTTTTTACTGACTCATTTTTAATTCAGTAAGAACAAACGATTCTATTTCATTTTTAGCGTAACCAGGCTTTTCATAAGAACATCAAGCTCTAAATAATATAATGATAAATTAAAAAGAAAAAAAAGTGATATGTTAGCTACTATTTAAAAAATTTGTATCAGTTCAAGCCACAACAATTTTATGTGATAGTAAATTTATCGTTTGAGTTATGCAGATAGTACATTGTAATTTTTGCGTCTATTTATTTTAATCATTATGGAGAAAGAGTAATGCTTTTTTTAAATGGAAACATTTTCTTTAAATTTCCCAATTGTATTTTTAAATATGGCTAAAATTTTTGTACTGCATATTCAGATATTATCAATGATAGTAAATTGTAATTTGTTTACGTATTTGATCGCATTAAAGATTGTATATGAATCTTTAAATGGAATTAGGCTTATAGCAGGGAATTTCTCAGCCGGTCCCGTGCGTGCGTATTCTCTCGGGCCTGGGGAAGCACTTCTTTCTCCTTTCACCGGTCCTGAAGGGAATCAGATGATACTGATCAACAGTAGCAGTTACTGCAACATTTCAGACCTTGCCTTATACATATCATTCCTATATCTAGGAATCAATTAAGTGCACTTAAAATTACGATTTTTGCTATTCCAACAAACTCCGCAACACTTTGAGTTAAACCCCTTAATTGGCTAGCCCGTACACTTTACGGGCCATTGAAAGCTGTCCACAACACCTGTTTGCCCATACGCCTTAAGGCAGGGGCGACTCTAGGGCCGGACAACCCGGACCCATGTCCGGGGTGGCAAAGTTTTGGGGCGGCATTTTAAGCAAATTTTAAAAATATATATATTTTTTTTTGTTATGGAAAAATTAGTACGAATATATTTTCTACAATGTTATTTATACTTTCAAGAAACCTACTGATTTTAGACTATTAATACATATATAAATTAAGTTTGTAATAAATAAATTATATAAATTTAATAATGATTTTAAACAAAAGAATTATTGGCGCATTATGATCTAAATTGGTCCTTGCGCCATAAAAAAAAGAAGAAAAAAATCAAAAGAATTATTGAGTTACTAGAAAAATAGGTCATTTTAATGTCAATGAAATTATTTTGTATATATGTATATATATCAATAGTTATAGTTATATATAAGAGTATATGAATTGTAAAATTTTATTTTTGGATTAAATAGAAATAATATTGTTGAAGCGAAATTTTATTTGTAAGAGAACTTGCGGCTCCCAGAGTTAAAAAAACTGTGGCTCATCTGTCTTGTTAATTTGTAAAATTTTGATTTTTTAAAAAAATTTTATAATGTCCAAGGGAGAGCGTAAAAAACTATCTCGTGCCAATAAAAAAAGAAAGAAACTCGAAAAATTAGCCTGTATTAAAAAAAAAAGGCTGGACGTTTACTGAACTCCTTACAAGGCACCAGAAAAAAAACAAGGCAGTCATAATTAGAATCTAATTTAGATTTTCATGATGCGTATGTTGTAGATAATGGCACTGCTCTTGTAGGAACTCCTCCAGAAAAATCCAAAGATCACGACAATTTAACGATGGTATTTAGATCAGGTCCAGGAACCTGGCCAGTTATTATATCAGATGCCGATAGATGTTTAGTAAAAGGACCCCCTTAGCTTTATTGACAGAGTATGATTTTTCTTATGACGACACCGGTCGAAAATTTATATATATATATATTATATATATATATAACTCACAATATTATATTAGAATTTTAAAAAACGATGAAAAGGTATACGTAAATTGTTAGTCTATTCTTTTACAAAAAACTGTGTATACTAATTTTTTCTGCAAACGTTTTGGCTATGTCATTATTTCCCTTTCCACAGAAGGTTTTAAAAATCGGAAGCACCTCGTTCTAACTCTAAATGAACATGGAACATCAAAAACCCCTAGTCAAAACCAAAAGTCTTGGATTGAATTTAATCAGCGATTACAATGATCTAATACAATTGACACAGTGACTCGCCAAGATTTATTACTGTGGAGATTAATTATTGGCGCGGGTGCTTCTACGCACTGTAGCAACATTAGAAATGATTGCTCAACATTGTTTAGCTCTTCGGGGTAATAGTGATAAACTTCACGATTCGAATAATGATAATTTTTTACAAATAATTTGATCAAATATTTGAGGAGCATGTCCGAAGGGTCCTAAAAAAGGAAGTACACTATCTAGGAAAAAATATTCAGAACGAGATAATTTCTATTTCACATATGAATATTAAATTACACATTATTCATAAAATTAAACAAGCTAAATAGTGTTCGTTATTTTTAGATTGCACCCGTGTGATCCCAGCAAGATCAAACAAATTACATTTATGGTAAGGTATACATATATTGAGAAATCTAATCCTAACGAAGTTATCATTAAAACTAATGTGAGTTTTTTAGGTTTCCATCTAGTTGAAAGATTGACTGAAAGAGAACTTTCAAATTAAAAAGTTGAGAAACTTAAAAATTTAGGACTCAACTTTCTAGATATACTGTGGCAGGCTTACGATAACGAAGCCATTATGAGAGGCGAGAAATCAGGGACTCAATTTAAAATTAGGGCATTAAATCCGTGAGCAATCTATGTGCCATGTAGCAGCCACTCTTTAAATTTGGCCGTTAATGCCATGGAAAAAACATCCTTATAAGCCCTTACTTTATTTATAATAAAGTTCAAATAGTTATTATTTCCATCCAGTGTTCGTTGGGTTATATTATTAAAATGTATAAAAGGCATAACTTTAAGCCACTTAGTGCAAATAGCTGGGAAAGCCGAATAGAGGCTATTAAATCCTTAAGTTATCAATTGGGAGGTATTTATGATGCTTTATTTAGTTCCTATAATAATGCTGAAATTGTCAACTCTCTATAAGAGATGAGACCTCTGGATTATTAAATTTCTGTTTGACAATTCAAGTTCCTTTATCCATCATTAATTGGTTTAAAATCTTTAACTGCATAAAAATTCAATTAGCAAGCTAAAAGATTACGATCTACCATCTACTATGGAACTTTCAAGAGATTGTAAAGATTTTTTTAAGGATCCTCGATCAGATGTGGCTTTTGATAAAATGCACTGTGATGCAAAAGAACTGACCATTGAGTTTGATATACCTGCTAACTTTGAGGTGACACAGCCATGTCATAGAGTCCGATAGAAAAAGGTGAATTTTGATTATGAAGCACAAGATGATCTCCGGTGAAATATGTATCCTAAATTAAAATTCAAGAGATAGAGTTTTTATTTTTTTACCATGGACCAAACAGTTAATGCCTTGGAATTCAGATTTAATTTAATGAGTACTCACAGTAATTGTTTTCAATTTTTGTAAAATATATATGATTTAAGAGATACACTTAAAACTTTAATTAATTAAAAACTGTAAAAATTTAGAAATGATGTTGGTCGATAGAGAATCAGTGGATATAAAGGAGCTTGAACCAGTAGATGAGATAATGTCAGTTTCAAAGTTATTAGGCAAAAAGAAAGTCTAGTTGAATTTTTAAATTTATTTCAGTTTTAGAATTTGCTCCAAATCTTGCTATTACATTAATAATTTTACTTTCTTTGCCAGTAAGTTTGGCAAGTGTAGAGAATAGTTTTTCAAAATTAGAATTAATAAAATATTTATTACAGTTCACAACTTCTCAAGATAGAATATATGGCTTAGTTACATAGGCTATCAAAAGTTTTCAGAATTCAATGTCAGAAAAAAATGCTGGTACTTTTTATGTTTTAGTTTTTAATAAATATTTATATATGTACTGTTAGCTCCCTTTTTCTTCGTAAGGAATATTCAAATTTTATAGGTCTGTATTTATGAACAATTTTTATCTTTTTTAATATTTTTTTTTTACTTTGGGGAAAGGGGCGGCATTTTTCATTACTGTCCGGGGCGGCAAATTTGCTATTGGAACTATATAGTGTGTTTAAGGATATTTCATTTGACCATGACTCTAAAACACTTATCATCCGGGATTTTCTTTTTGGTGAAGGCGGGAATATTTCATTGAAAGCAGCAATTTATATTCTTGAAAATATTCAATGAAAAACAGGGATAGATAAGGCAGTGTGCAACTATGAACACCTGTAAAGATAATCCAAAAAGCCCATATTATCTTTGTCCTCATTGCAATGTAACACTTAGTATCACACCATGCTTCAAATTGTGAGGGCATATAAATGCGTACACTCACAAATTTCTCAAACATTTGTAAAAGAGGCATGAACATAAACTTTTTTGTAAGTACTATATAAATTATTTTAAGAGGAAACATTTTTCATATCCTGCAGAGTGTACTTAATAGAAGCAAGTATTTAGGGTTTTTCGTGCTCCATTATTATAAAATGAAAAACAGTATAAAAACTTTAAAATTGAAAATTAAAGTAGAATTTTTCCGTTTTCACATTCTTTTAAACATTATGCTTAGTTAGGTGTAAAAAATGTGCTATTTTTTTTAACATTTTGGACAAAAAAAGTTACCGCTTAAGGGGTTAACTGAATTCAACCCCTGATTGTTCGCCATCAAATAAATTTCGGTAAATCTTTCTTTATGACATTTTGAAATCACGTTTTCTCCCAGAAAAATTTGAATAATTGCGTATTGCAACTGAGGCAGTAAAATAATAAATTTGTAGTAAATTGAAATTTATTTATTTCTCCTTTGCTTTGGTTTTTGAAGTTTATGAAGTGCTTTTTATCTACTACACGTTGAAGCAGTGGTCTTTAAAATGTGTTTCACGAAACCCTGGGGTTCTACAAGACATACCCACGGGTTCCACGTGTCACAATAAAAATCGTTAAAAAAATTATAAATGTGTATGCAAAATTCCTTTTCGCTCTCTATGAGGTTTGTATAGCCACAAATTCTAGTGTGTGAGTGAGCACGTGTGTGAGTGAGTAACGTCGCACTGTTCAGCTATACGCAAGGGCTTTTGGTGACGGACCGCGTAATTTTGAGCCATGGTCAAGTGACGCGCACGACACCTGAACTGGCACCCCCTCTCCTAACTGCCACAACACACCTTCGGGAGGACGTTTGGATCTCGACAGATTTAACGTGCATCGCTTCCCTACACAGCGGGTCTTCAGTGGTTCTGGGGTTCGAACTCATGACACGCTAGCCCTGATCCGATACCTTGACCACTTGGCTACCGCGTCCACCACAAATTCTAGTTATTAAAACTGAAACTTTTATTTGTAGATAATAGCTTTATTTTGCCTAACACTGTCTTAACTTTATCATAATATAATAAAATAGATTATGTAAATATTAGCTCTAGACGCATTACCTACAAATTTGGGAATATTCTATTGTTCCATTGTAGGTTCCATGAAATAGTTTTATACTCATGATTACTTTTAGTAGTACTCATTAGTAGTCTTTGCGCAACTAAATAATTTTCCATTCGAAAATGCACCTTCTTCCAATTTACAAAAATAATACCTATAATGAATTCGAGAAAACAACTTATCGATATATTAACAGATTAGAGACGCGCGTTAAAATCTAAATTTAAGCAAGAACAGCTACCTAAATTTTGGGTTGCTAATTTAGATTTGGTTGCAGGATTTCTCACAGAGCTATAAATATATTAATGCTGTTTAGAACAATGCATTTGACGGAAAAATATTTCTCAACGTGAGTGGTAACAAAGACAAAATATACAAACAAATTAAACGCAGAATAGGAAATGTGACTGCAGATTTATTCAATAGATCCGAAAACTTGTGTAAAAAAATGCATAAGCACACGTACTTCTGTTACTAAATGTAAAATATGGGTGCGCGACACTTGGATCCCAAATTAATATTATTAATGAAGAAATTTTAAAATTACTTAAAATTTTTTAATGATTAATACAATTTTAAAAAATTTTTTTTTACATAAAATAAGTATATGTTGATTTATTTCTATATTTTTAAAGATATATTCTTCCAAGTGCGTGTATGTAGAATGATGCTCCCCGAAAACATTTTATAGGTTCAAGGATTCCGTGAATCGAAAGAGTTTGAAGACCACTTCATTAGATTTTCAACGTTTTGTTTTACATCATTAATCGCTAGAAATATTTCTTAGTTCCTTTTAAGCCATGTGCTCCCCTATTTTGTTTAATAAACCTTTTCTATGTTGCTTATTTATAGCCAGATGATTAAAAATCAATATTATAATAATTAAAACATATTCAGTATTTGTTCTTACATACATCATAGAAGGGACTAATACATAAGTTGTAATTATATAAACTTCAAAAGAAAAAGAATTAAATTATTGAAATAATTATTATAAAAACAACTAAACTTCGCAGGTATATTCAAATACAGATAATTCTACTCTAAAATAAAAAAAATAGCCCTCATCTTTCAAGAGATAAAAAAAGGAACTACCATGACCTCACTTAAATTTTCTACTTAGTTCCGTTTATTGGAGATACGGGTAGCTAAGAAAATTACCAAACAAAAGTACTAAAGTAATGAAACTTGGGACGTAAGCTGATCCCGCTATCAAAAGATAAGTTTTATCTCCAGGTTTTCTCTCTAATAATCAAGTAATTACGTGCAACTAAGGCAACTTTCTCTTTGGAAATTATCGAACGACGCTCAAAGATGAAATCCTAAAAATGTGAAACTAATTAAAGAACTGATTAACTGTTACTGGCAGAATCAAAGAATCCGATATCCAGTAGAATTTCAGCGGAGGAGACAATAAATTCTGTGAGCGATGGTTGTTAATTTCGCAGAGCAAATGTTCCCCGGGAGATAACATCGGTTAATTTGGCCCTTCTTTTTCGCTTAAGGACAAAGTGATGTTTCGGAGGAAGACATGAGAAATGATGTGCGCCATTTTCGTGATGTACATAATTTGTTTCAGTCTGTTGTTTGTGATGAACTTCTAAATGGTGATGCGCTTTAGTGTGATTAGGGGAGTTCATTTTCAATTCATATTTTTAAGGAAGAAAGAGCTACGCGAATATTAAATATAGAGCTGCTTTTAAAAGAAGAATGCTCCTAAAGATTATTATTTGAAAGAAAAACGATGCAATGCAAAAATTTTAATTTTTGATTACAAAAATGTAGTTTAAACACATACACAAATTTTGGTTGTGTTAAAACAATAGGCAGTTTGTATTTTTGTCTGTTTAATTGATGGAACGTTTTAGACTAAATAGTTTTCGTTCTGTTTGTAATACAAACAAATGAAATGTCCTATAACATAGATTTCATTTAAACTTAGTGGCTGTAGTAGCCTAGTGGTTATGGTCACGAACTCGTGGCCGAAGTGTCACTGGGTAGAGTCCTCATGCAACTGAAGACCCACCATGTAGGGAGGGGTCGATGAAAGTTAAATCTGTCGAGGCTCAATGCCCTCCCATTGGGGTAGTAGTTAGAAGAAGGGGGTACCATCTTTTCGCGTCATCTACATCAGCGCTTCCTTAGCATTTTTATCGTCATGGACCAGTCAACGATTGATAATTTCACTGCATCCCACTGAGAGGGTAGGGCGTCTATTGCTTACATTTTCGATTGTTTTGATTCAATAATTTTATTTTAATTATATATAAGGTATCCGATTAGGTTGAAAAAGTGATTTTTATGTGCTTGGTGATGTTTGAGCAATTAGGGTAAAAAAAAATATATAATTATTGAGAGAGAAGGACTAATAGGTACAACTAGAGAATGTATTAAGTTGTTTTTATAGCATTTATTTATCTAACTTATAAAAATATTTTTAATGTGTTTTTTGAAGAAGGAAATTTTTATGATAATTTGTGCCCGAAAAACGTGATATCTCCAAAACAATCCAATCAAATTCAATGAAATTTATAACACATATGTTATGGGCCCTTCAGAGTGTAAAAACTGCAGGTATTAAGACACCTACATTTAATCACATTTTACAGCTATTTTTAGCTTAGAACATGCAGTAATTTTGATGAAAAATCATTAACATCAAATGTAAATGCTAATAAAATATTTATTTCTTGAAAATATTTTTTATTCTGTGGTTTGTGACCCTTCAGAGGGATTAAGCAGTAATCAATGAAATTAAAATTGCATTATGTGTAGTTTATTTTTATATTTATGGCGTTTTTCTTAACTTTAAAAATTTTGCTAAAATTTCATAAAAATAATTTTTTTCTTCTTCAAAAACAAAGGCTAGTACAACTTATTTTATATTATTTTGAATTTGTAAGTCTATATTTATGTTTTTTTAAAACAATAAATTTATTCTGAAAATCAATTTTTTAAAAATTGGTCTCCGAACCTAGTCGGATACCTTATATATATATATATATATATAATATATAATATATATTATATATATATATATATATATATATAAAGGCGCCTTCAGAATAAAATACAGTAACACCAAAAATGAATATATAGTTATTTAACATGGAATATATAAAATGATTTCCAAGGAAAGCAGTTCAAACCCGAAAGAAATACACCCCAGAAAATAAATTGGAAATAATTTAATGTTCCATGGGTGACCATGTGCAGTATGACCCAGAGATGTTCCACGGTCAGGGGAATGGGGACCACTTATCTAGGTCAATTAACCAAGATTCCAAATTAAGAGATCCATCGGAAGTACTTCCCTTGTAGTGCCTTACTGTGTGACGTTAATATAACTCTTAACATGCCATTGATTTTAATTCACTTCACTCTGTGAAGAAACACGACGGCTTTTGGTGAAATACCACAAAATTTTGAACGAGATACCTCAAATTTTGCCAATTGCAGAGGACGGCACCTAGACTCTAACACACTCTTCAAAGTACCACACCACGACGTGAGGAATTTCAACCACGAAACATGTAACGTGCATCAGCTCCTATGTACGGCGGGTCTCTCAGTAGCACTAGGTCTTGAATCCAACATTCCGACCGAGGTTCAGTGGACACATCTTCATTATTAAAGAAGATATAACGGATGTGCATTTGCATGGCTAAACTTGCCACTTTTTGTATGAATTACATGAGGAAGAATTATTCACAAACATGATAACATCTACATGTCCCAGTAACTTCATGCTTTAAAGCAACTCATTTCTTAACTCCTTAACCTTAGTTGTTTTTATTGGAAAAACTGGTAAAAGAATTGCAATTAAATGGGATTTTTCTGAGAAAAAATAAATATATGGGTAAAGGAGGTAAGTTATTTTTTGCAATTTGAGTTGTGGTGGTGAGGTTAAAATTACACAAAAATATATCATACTAATTAAGAATATATGACTTCAACTCATGTTTTTTTTAGAATTTCAAAGTATTAAAATCAAATTGAAGGTTTTTTATATTGCGATAAATCACTTGAGATTCCTCGAACTTTGTTGCTAAGATTCTTAGGCAAGCGGTATTCCAAAATTTGCATTTCCTATCACATACTTGAATTTCAACTACTACTAATTTAATTTCTAAGCCTTTCCCTTTGGCCAGGAATGAGGAAAGATATCAAAAACAGAGTTCGAGCTTGGGAAAAATGTCAGCGAGTGAAAATATTCAAAACATACCAAAGCTCCGCTTAGCACAATTGCTCCACCCGGTGCTCGATTTGCACATATTCATATTGACTATATTGTACTATATCTACCATCCAAAGGATGTATGTATTGTCTTACTATCATAGACAGGTGGCCTGAAGTTATTCCTATCGAAGACAAGTTGGAAGAAATTACTGCTCGTGTATTTTTACATAGTTGAACTTCCCGTTTCGTCACACCTGTTACAATTGTAACTGATCAAGGGACAAATTTTGAGTCTTCTCTAATGAAAGAGCTTACAAACATGTTGGTCAGCCATAGAATCCATTCAGCTTCTTACCATCCCCAAAGTAATGGAATGATAGAACTATTCCACAGGTATTAGTAGCAAAAGTGCTACTAATGCCCATGAGGACACTGGTTGGTCCGATGTTTTGCCGCGGTCCGTCGCCAAAAGCCCTCGTGTAGCTGAACAGAGCGACGTTATTATCCACTCACTAATTCACCCGATGTTTTGCCTATCGTATTGTTAGGACTACGTTCTGCAATGAATGATTTAAAAGCAACAGGCTCTCAACTAGTTTATGGTACTACTTTACGTTTACCATCTGGTCTCCTATCTACAGAATCTCTTCAGACGTCTGTGGACCCCACTTGTGTTTCGAAATTAATTACCATGATGAGAAAACTTTGCCCAATATCCCCGGTTTCTCATGTTTGTACGTTAAGTTATGTACATCAATCATTATAAATTCTTTCCCACACATTTTTCTTAGAATGAAAAAATTCGACCCCCTTTAACCCTACATATACTGGACCTCATTTGGTTAAAAGTAGATCCGATAAAAATTTTGTCATTGATATAAATAATAAAAATGTAACTGTCACTATAGACAGATGAAAGCCAACTTTTGAATTTTCAGATTTTAATTTACAAAAGGATAGTTCAGATTTCAAACCACCTCTCACCAAGCAACAAATTGAAGATAAAACAGTTCTTGATAAAAAAAATACAAGAGTGAGTGAGATAATATTAACGTCGCACTGATTAGCAACACGAGGGCTTTTTGCGACGGTCCTCGTAATTTTGAACCATGGTCAAGTGACGTGGACGACACCTGAGCTGGCACCACCTCTCCTAACTACCACACCAACGGGAGGATGTTTGAGCTCTCGACAGATTTAACGTGCATCGCTCCTCTACACGGCGGATCTTTAGTGGTACTAGGATCGAACCCATAACATGCTAGCCATGATCCGATGCCTAGACCTCTCGGCCACCGCGGCCGATAAAAAATACAAGAACCACACGTTCTGGTAGACATGTACATTTTCCCAAGAGATTAACTTATTTATACAAATTTCTTCATTCAAATTTCTTTTTAGCAATTTATATAAATATCTCTTATTGTATTGTATATAAATAATTGTATGTGTTATTGCAATGTATGTATTTTGTAGTGCTTTATTTTTGTAAACTACAGAGTAAACATTTTATATGGTGCTCTTCTTATGTCGTTCCTTCATCACTGGAGGACCTGTGTTGTACTTTCATAATATCGGGCTCTTATTATATGTAGATGATCCCTTACACATAGTATCGGTTCTTTGATCTCTTAGCTATGATGGCGGTTAAACCTTTTGGCTGAATCTCCTGGTCGGAAGAAATGTCTTCTGCAATTCTTCTATCTTTCGAAGTTCCACTCTGATGAAGGGAATATATATATTCGAACTTATTTTGGGTGTGTTGTTGGCCCGTGAAATGATTTTTGTTGATCCTGCCACCATATAATTTGCCACGCCAACACACCCAAAACTTACAAGTATGTGTAAAATTCAGTTTGGTATGACATCATGACGCTGGATAACAATTCAAAACATTTTCCTACCGGCAGTATCTTATAATTTCTAAATCACTTTACCTTCGCTCCCTTTGCAACAACAACAACATAATAACTTTAAATTCCAAATATAACCGGTATTCTTAATCGAACAGATCTCAGTCCGGGCAATAGAGCTGAAATATCATGACATACAAGATCACCTGTGTAAGACACGGACAAAATAAAGGGTTAAAATAGGTGGTTACTCAAAATTTGAGATACATCTTTGCTCGCAGTTGTTATTGTCAATTTAGGCGTTTTAAAATTGCCTTTCATTTCAAGTAAAATAGTTACAACTTTTATGAAATGATTGTCAATCAAGGTGCATTACGGCAAACATTTGATATGAATGTTTGCAATCTCAGCAAATGTTGAAATGTTCGTGCTGTAAAAGCACAGGCTATTAAAGAAAGAGTATTGTGTATCACTTTGTTGGCAAGTTAGCATTGCTGATCAGGTTTTAAAACCCTCGTTTTCAGATGCACCCTCGATTTTTTTCAAGTTAAGAACAATTTTTATAAATACAACAAGAGTTTTCTTCAGTGATTCCATATAAGGATGAAAATAACTTGTTGCACTTTTTTTTATTTAATAAAACTGAAATATTTTTTTTCTTTTTAGGTAATTTCAAAAATAAATAGTAATGTATTACATGCGCGTCAAAAAAATTGAAAACTTTTTCATCATTTTTTTTTTTTTTACTTAGAGTGACTAAGGTTTGTTTATTACATCTCTTTTTATAAATTTTAATGTTTTCGAACATAATTTGATACCATATATTTTTCCTTTATACTTTAAGTTCGTTTTTTCGTATAATTTGTTACTTGAATCAAAAAAGCATTAAAAATTCCTCATAGCTCTAATTTTTTTAATGTGTCATACATTTCGCTACTAGGTGCTCTTAAAATTATTTTACTTTCTTTTTAATTTTTATCTTTTTGGCATCAATGTTAAGATTTTGAATGTTGAAGAATTTTTGAATGTTTGTCCCAGATTTTTTTTACAGGTATTTAAGTATAAAAAGAAGAAAAGAAAAACAAAAGAAAACATCCTTATTTGTGAAATATTACAGGAAATCTCTCTCTTTTTTATAATTTAATGTAAATATTTTCGATATGCACATTTTGTTGTGTTCAGTATCTTGTGTATAGTATTCAAAAGACTAGAATTTCGACATTCATGAATAAATGGCTTCTATTTTATTCGATCTATTCTAGTTTAATTATAAATTTATTCTAGTTTCCTTTCCCTCTCATATACTGCTTAAGATACCGAATTTTGAAATTTCTAATGGATGAAAATAACATTATTTCATATATTATCCTATTATTTTAATTCTTAAATAATGATGTATTTCGACTTCAAGGATCGAAACATATTAAATAATTAGTGTTCCTTTTATTTTCGAAAAAATAGCCTTTGAAAAATTTCGAGCTTTATTTGTTCCCTTATCATAAGCTGCTTACATTTTACGGTATGCGATGCAAACTAAAACTTTGAAGCCTTAAATCTGATTTAAAATGTATCCAGACTTGATGCATAAAATATGTAGATATTGTATCTGTCTTAAATAAAAGTATTTTGTTTAATTTGTTTACTAAAATTTCAATGATCAGTAGTACTTAAAGATTTTTAAAAGTGTACTTTTTACAATTTTTAAAAGTTAGGATTGCAAATGTGCCCGTTGAATCAATATATTGTCACAAATTATGAAAACACATAAAGAAATTTGGAAATCTATTTTAAACATCTGAATTTATCGATAAAACTTTTATTTTAAAACTGCAACTTTTTAAAAATGAATTTTTTTCATACAATAGATTTCTCTCTAAATTAGAATAGACATGGGCAACTTATTGAAATCATAGCAAAATTGTATGAATGGAGGAGTATTCAATGTATTCCAATATGAAATTGTGCCTACTTTATAAGGAACAAAAAAAGAGAAAAAAGCGTTATTGATAAGGAAAAAAAAACTTGATTGACCGCGAAATAGTCATACGTTTTGAGAAATTGCTTTAAGGGGAATGGTACGATTTAAACAAAAAATTTTAATTTAAGGGTTTTCAAAATTTTTTTGTTTGCCTCCTGTGTGTGTATAATATGTAAAACAGATTTTGTGCACAAAATTTCATATAAGGCTAGCCATTTATTTCTTTAAAGGAAAAACTTAAAATTTGTGTAGTGTTTTAAATGCTACTCCTCCTACAGAAATTTACATACGCGCATGAAATTTGATTTACAAGTACCTCAAACTATGCATAACAAAATTTGGTATGGGTTTTGCGATAACGTGATTGGTATTCGTACAATACTTCTTTTTATGAATGCTTATTGAAAATTCCTTAAAAAATGTACAAATTTTGAGTTTAATTATTTTAAAAACAAAACAAGTATTGCTTTGATTCAAAAATGTATACCAACTTTTGTTACATGTAGTATTAGCAATAGGTAAAAAAATCCAAAGCATTAGGCACAATAGAAAAAAAAGCCTTAGTATTTTAAATGAATTCAAACTAGTTATTTGATCTTTCCGAGATCAGTAAGTTTAAAGTTTTGATTCGCCATAAGGATGTGAATAAAAACGAACGCAAAAGCTGTCATAATTCTGTGTTTTTTAAGTTTAGAGCTTTCAAATTTTGTCAGGTTATAGAAGAATATATAAAGAACAATTTAAGCTAAAAAAATTCAATTTGATTTTTTGACTGATTTTTGTCAATTAAATCGTACTGTGTCCTCTTAATTCAAGGAAAGCAGGAGATTGTGTTAGCTTAGAGGCCATAATCACGAACTCATGGATAGCGTTCGTTTCATAGTGCTCCTGAAGACTCGTCATCTACAGGGGCTGATGCTTGTTCAGTCTGTCATGGCTCAAAGTCATGTCTCTGAAGTGTGGTAATTTGGTGAGGGGATGCCAGCGCATATAGGTATCGTCCTTGTCCTAAGATAGAGGTTCAGAATTACGAGATCAGTTGCCGATACCCCACCTGATGCTTTATGTTGTGATATTTATAAGCATTTCTTCACGAAACCAGATTAAAATTAAAATAATTAGGAACTAAATATTCCATTAACAAAGTGGATGAAAATATTTATATGTGTTGCTGTTTTTTAATCGAATACAGTCAACTTTTTCTAACTCAAACTTTCGATAACACGAACCTCGCTAATTCGAAGTATAGGCTTAGCCCCTATAAAAACTCTTGGTATTTTCGAACTAAACAATGCAGTTTGGTACATTCAATACTTCGAAGATAAATCTGTGGCCGATTAGAATACAACACGCGATCATTCAAAGTGCTCTAATAAAACTCGACAATTCCAACACTCGCTACCGTGTAGAGTCCTACAGCAAACAGTGGCTGCGGTAGCCGAGTGGTCTAGGCATCGGATCGTGTCTAGCATGTTATGAGTTCGATCCTAGTACCACTAAAGACCCGCCGTGTAGGGGAGCGATGCACGTAAAATCTGTCGAGAGCTCAAACGTCCTCCCGTTGGTGTGGTGTGGTTGTTAGGAGAGGGGGTGCCAGCTCAGGCGTCGTCCGCGTCACTTGACCATGGTTCAAAATTACGCGGACCGTCCCCAAAAGCCCTCGTGTAGCTGAACAGTGGGACGTTAATATTCACTCACCCTACAGCAAACAAGTTTGGAGCTTACATGTTTTGTGTTGTATTGTCACTGCTTGTCACCCCTGTGATTTAGCCCCTTTGATGACCATCGGAGTTGACTCCGATAACTTTGACAGAAGCTACAGTGTCACTAATCAAACTAAGCAACTTTGTCTTTCAAAATC
Organism: Trichonephila clavata; assembly: GCA_019973975.1. Taxonomy (NCBI): domain Eukaryota; kingdom Metazoa; phylum Arthropoda; class Arachnida; order Araneae; family Nephilidae; genus Trichonephila; species Trichonephila clavata. The sequence goes on from BMAO01037853.1 coordinate 31,486, forward strand.
ATGTTGATGTGGACAGTTTTCAAGCGTCATTTGTTCTAGAAAAATCAGTTGACAAAGTTAGATTGAATACCATTAAACAAAAAAAGATTACAGATTTTTTCAAAAAAAAAAAATTATGTACACAGTATGTATTCTTTTAATACATAAATATATTACATTAATACAGGACTTTTAACTTATGTTTAAAAATTTATGCTGTATAATATATACTTTAAAAAACTTTAAATAGTTTTATACATATATACAATTGTTGTTTTATTTCATAGCTTCAAATTTAAATGTGTTAGAATAAAAATTCTTCTAGGGTATTTTGAGAGTTTTTTCATACTCTCTTGATAGTTCGAAGTTGAAGGGACCAATGAAAAACTTCGAATTATTAAGAGTCGACTGTATTATATGACCGATAGAAGTTTTATAGAATTTCATAGTGTTCATAAAATGTTTTATAATATCTTTTAAAAATATATTTATGTTTTTATAATGTTGCAAATCCTCCAAAAAATATTTAGATATATATTCCATATACACAGAACATAATATTTTAGAATTAGCTTAAAAATCTAACAAAATTCATTTATCAATGTTTGTTTCACTATTATCTTTATTTACTGAGAAAAAAAGTACAGAAGGAAGTAAAGTGTATTGTTGTGTATATAGTCCTTAGTAAAATAATATTTCTACTTTTTTGGGGGCATATATAACTTTCAAGCTTTTCTTAAAGGAGATTTAAAGAAAAATGGCAAAAGAAAGTGTGGTAACTCAGTTCAGGTATGAAAATACCTTTTTCATTCGTCAAGGGGTTTCACCCATTTGATGGTTTCAAAAAATCAAAATAAGTTTTGTTCATGAATTGCTTCTTTAATATATCTAGAATATGGTGGTAAAGAGATTTTTAAAATTCGAAGTCGTTATAAAGAAGCAAGCATTAGAAGAGCAGCTGTTCGGAGAACTGAGTTAGAGTGTCTATTGTGTACAATCGGCTTGATACCATTGAACATTCTATGCAAATATACGTTCATATAAGTATAGACAAGTTTGTAGAGGTTTGAAAGGAAATATCTACAGTCATCGAATATTTCATCGAACTTGTTTTAGTCTTCGCCACCAGGCATTGTTGCCAATTGAAAGTAAGTTAAGATTTTCCTTATTTTAATCGGAGAGAGACATGACACTTAAAAAGCGTTTTTCTCAAAACTGTGTTTTTCAAACGTTCCTCCATCATATCTCTAGAACGGTTTAACCGAATGACTTCATATTTATAGGTAGACTCAGCACATACATACGCACCAAATGAACAGCGGTCGTTTCAAAATTCAAAATAATCCCATTTTTTATAGCAAAAGCATAACAAAAAACCCACCATAAATTTCGAAACTTTTTCTTCAGAGGTCTACCAAAAATCAAATTTTTAATATTTTCAATTGATTATAGTTCATTCTGTGTATTCAAGCTTAAAGATTAAAACGTTGTTAATATTTTTTTATTTAACATGAGCCAATCAGCTAGAATCATGGAGGAAGTGAGCGTCCATTTTTTGGATGCGGGTGTGTTCAGAGCGCTATAACTCACGTTCTATTGGATATTTTTGGCTAAACATTTGTACATACCATACTCTTAAAATACATATAATAAATAATAAAAAACTTAAAGTTCTATCTTTTTACTATCCGCAAAAAAATTATCTAAAAATTCTTAAAAAACAGACCGTCACATGAATGAACCCCCTTAATACACTACACAAAATAATACAAAATGTTTAATTAAAAAAAAATTAAACGATTCTTTTTTTTTCGAAAAATTAAATACACTGCTGTTTATATATTAAAACTAGAACGCAAAGATAGATTTTCTGCCATTATTTTCGCAAATTCTCCACCTTTTAAGAATGAATACTAACAGAAAAGAGCATGAAAAAATTGAAACTTTCATTTTTAAGCAGGATTAATGTTTCATAATCTCCTCGACACTATCAAATTTTGACCCTAAAGAAATGAATTTGAGACCTGACAATGCTAAAGTGGGTAGAATTAAAAGAGCTTTTTTTAAATTTCTATTTATTACTTTTTTTCAAAAACAATATATGAAGTATTTCCAACATTAAAAAAAACGATGATCTAAGCTTCTTAAATTTCGTATAAGAGGTTATAAAGTATGCTTATTCAAAAGTAAGTTTTTTTTCTTTCCTCCAGATACGCTGAATGAAAACTGAATCATGTTCATCCATAAAACATAATTTTTTATAAGAAAAAAAAATCAAACTCCAATTTTTTTTACAAATTATTGCCATCATATTTATTATGTTTTTTAAATTATAATTAATTAATTTGGAGAATTAGTTTGTGGGGTTCAGCCAACTGTTATTTATTAGTTATCAAGAATACTCTATGTTTATTATTTATTTTTAACTTGTGCCGGGCATTGCTTCGATTGTCCGAGTGCTTCTAAAAATACACACACAGTGTACAGAAGATTATTTATAATACTTTTAATTGGTGAAAGTCTTCACTTACCTGAAGTGTGAAAGTTTGGATAGCTCACAATTTTCACCATGCTTTAAAATTACGAGAGCCCTCACCAATAGCCTTTGGATAGCTCCGCATTTTGATTCTAATAAATAATCAAGTAATGTCATTATTTTATTAAAACAGAAATCAACAAAAATGAATCCCAAATACTTAATTCAGTTTCAAAATTTTTCTTTTTTTTAATAATTGCTAAGGATTGTTAATTTTCCATTGAAAATCTGTTACATTCCCTCGAAGATGGTATCTCTTTTAAGTCGGTACCAAATGGGGGTTACTAATCACCGCGATATAATCCCGACTCCCAATTTCCTCTTCAGAGGGAGGCACCAGAGCTCTAACGATGAGAAATCGTACTAGAAATTTAATTTTGTAGACAGCAACCGAGCCAAACAGGTACTCTAGGGATCTTCAAAATGCCATATATTCATGCGATATGGACGCTGTCAATTTTCTGTATCCGGAAAATCCACCCTAAAATTGCAAATAAAATCGAATTGCAATGGCTGTAATTTGAGAAAGAAATACATGGGTTTTTTTTTTCAATATAATTTCTGAACGTAATGTACCTATTGTATATTTGACTTTGTCAAATAAAACCATTCAGAATTTTGGACGTATTTTATAAAACATTTAATTTGTCACGCATATATAAGCAGTACACATAATTTAACAATATAACATTAATGATATTGCATGTGCAATAAAATAACACTTGACAATTTGTTACTGTAAATATAAATGCTGTTTAAAAATAAATTAAAATTTATCAACCCATTCGGATGCCACATCATTGTACAGACTATTCAGCTAAATCTTAATAGTAAAATTGATTACTATTTTCTGACGAATCTAAGATTGCAATATATTACTTTTTTTAACTTTTTTTTGTAATAACCCCATCTAAACATAATGTTGTGATCTGTAAGAATTTTGTTTTCCACTAAAATAATTATAGCTGCTTAAAATTATGCATGCGTAATTGATGGAAATTCAAAATAATTAGAATTTTTATCTGTTCTTGAGATTACACCCATTTCAATATTATTAAAAATCTATGAAAATTTTCATATCTACTAAGCTTTTTTTCAAAACATCAAGCATATATACCAGTTTATTATATTTCTCGAAATTATGCATCAGTTATGCAAATGTTTCAGTTGCAATCCAATATAATATGTAAATCAGATTACTCCTCAAAACGTTTGGGATGTTTTAAAACTAATATTTTGGTGATATGCCTTCATAATAACAGCGGAAATTCCCCAAAACAAATTTTTATCAGACAATTTTATGTTAAACCATGCACAATTTATTTGCCAAGTTACATAAATTTATTGAATAAACAAACTATACTTTTAAATAGATTTTTGTACATATATTGTAAATAAAAAGTTGAAGATCTTAGCTACTGATAATACATTTAAGGAAAATAGAATTAGAAAATGACTATAAGAAAAAATGACGCACTTATGTCTCCAACACTAATTCTGTATCAAATGAAATAATACAAATATTGTATGAATAGTAAATACAACTTGTATCATAAATATTTGTTTGTTTCATTTAAACAAAAAATCGGCTTTTGCAAGGTTCAATGGTAAAGATTACATAAACGTTAGAAATACCCGATTCCATTTTACATTATTGAAAGTTTATTTACCAAAATAATAATTTACAATTATATACACAACGATTATTTCTAACTAATGCATTAGATTCTCGATAATTAAAGGGTGATGATTTTTTTCTTTTTCTTTTACATTATATTCTTCGTAATGCATGTAAATATAGGTCGAGTGCCTAAAAAATAGTTTGCAAATATCCATATATAACAGTTTAGAATATATATTTCAAAGTCTTCCTTATATTAAAATCAATCCAGATTATGTTTTCTCGAAAATTGATACTATAAAAATGGCTTATGCTTATAAAAACATAATTTGTTTCCTAAGTTACAAGTTTCCTCATTCATTCTTAAAACATTCAGAGTTGGAAAAATTTGCAAACAGTGTGAAATGTTTAATTCTCGAATGAATTTCTAAAATAAATAATTCGTTTGTTTTCAGTAAAGTGGATTATTTCGCCGTTTGCGATAAAACATACCTCGAAATTTCTGTCAGACTAAGAATACAAAATTTCAAAACTAATTTTCCTTTTCTAGGTTTAACGTGAAAATGTGCTGAAAATAATTTCAATTTCATTTTAGGGTTAGTTTGATGGCTAAGTTTGCGTGACTTGTATCTAGAGAGATTCGATTCTTGAATCTCTCAAAAATCACCACACACGCACATAACAGAAAATATATGCTTGATTTAACTAGATCCTGGATCCGAAGTTTATCATGTTGCGTGGTGGCTTACGAGATTTAAGTGCCAACTCAGGTGTCATAAAGGTTTATGGTTATAAGAAATACAGCCGAAAGACTGCATGCAGTTTAAATTATACTAAAAATATAGTCTTCTAGTTTCCAAGGCAAACTAAACCTACGCTTTATCATTTTCCTTTACATGTATAGTATTATTATGGTACTTATAGCTTTCTGAATTAATAGGCATTTCCAGAAATTTCTCAGGTTAATTGCTTTTATTTTATATAAAAATTCAAGTATTATTTTAAGAAAACTTTTTTAAAAACATACTTGAAGATAAAGATATTGATATACCACTTATGAACATCTGAACTTAATGTATAAACAAGGAAAAAAATTTGAAATATTTTGTTTGTTTCCGAAAAAACACACCAATGCTATCACAGGTGTAAAATTTAAATTTAAATAAGAGGATTAATTATCAGGAAAGTTAAAAAATGGTATTTATTTTCATTTTACAATATAAAAACCTCAAAATAAATCTTTTTTTGACAATATTTAAACAGCAATTAAATTTTCGAACAAAATGTATATTATTTTGATAAGAGAATTTTATTAGAAACTCATGTAAAATTACACTGTTTCTCAAAACAAGAACATATTACGCATTTAAAGTGTTAGCATTGTTTTTTATAACGATTTTCCACAAAACTTGCTTTCTTTGTAACTTTACATCATAAATAGGCCTTTACTGTGTCTGTAAATTGTTCTTAGTTTAGTGAATTCGGTTTTATGCAAACTTTCGTGAAATATATAATTTTTTTCAGATATTTCTTAAAGATATTGAAAATATAAGTAATGTGTTTTGCAATTTCTTCATTAAGGTAATAACATAGCTATAAACTAAAAATATTTGCTTTTAAGAATAAATTTTATGAAGTATTGAAAAATTAAATATTGGATTAGCTTTCTATGCACTTTATTTTTAAACAACATTTAATTTCTATTAAATACTAGAATTAAATTTCATTCCAAATAAAAAACCCGTATCCTTCATACATTCATTTGACATGAATAATATATTTCATACAAATAGAAAAATATTTTATTTTATTTTTTATTTCAAAATATGCCCCTTTAAAATTTCTTAAGTATTAAAGGCCTTATAATCTCAGGCATATTTTGATTGAATCGCAAAATGCTCTCTTTCATTTACATCTATCTCTTTATATAGGTATATTTGTGGGTTTTTCATATATAAAAACAGATTTATGTATAATTGTGTATTTAAATATTAATGCACAATAAGATTAAGAAGTTCCCTAAAAGTTCATTTTAAGTTAAAAATTATAAAATCTCACGTAGTTTCTTATGAAAAGAATATTTATAATTACTAAAGAGAAATTTTCCAGTTTTTAAATATTTAAATAATCAAATTATGAATATACCTTCTACAGTTAACTTGAATGCCAGACATATCTGATTTACTCCTTTTCAGGTACTAGCTCTTTGAATACAGCTTCTTTATGTTTGAATTAAGTTCAATCCTCAATTTTAATACATTATTTTTTTATGAATTTTTGAAAAAAAATATTAATACAGTATAAAACATTTACGACAAATAATCGGTATTTTCATGCATTTTTTTTCTCTTCACAATAAAAGAAAATCGCTTAACACGGAAAGATTTTTTCTTTGGAGAATGAACAAAATATGGAAAACACTAAACCCGCAAGCGAGATTTAAGAGGGGCATGGAATGAAAGAGAAATAGTTTCACGTTTCGTAGACAATAGGTTAACTTGGCACAGTGACACGACCCTGGTTTGTTTACCTAAACTACACTTTCACCCTCCACTTCTATAAACGCTCCACAAAAACATTTTAACTCTCATCAATTGTCTTTAGAATTCCAAGATGAGTATATAGCAGTGTGAGTATAAATAATTCAGTTTGATTCTCATTTTTTGTTCTTTTACTTAAGAAGATTTTTTTACGAGCACAGTGGCTAAGAGATTAGGGGGAAACCAAGTGCTATACCTTTTTTAAAGGAGGAAGTTCATCAAAACGAGAAGAAGAAAATGGAAATCTGTAAATATTTTTGTATTGGTGACTCTATACTCTCTATGAACAATAATTAAAAAAAGACAGCAATATTATGGAAATTTTTGAAAAGAGTAAGTTTGAGGAAGAGCTCTATATAAAAAAAATGTGAACTCTAATAAACTCAATTCTGTTAAATGCATGTTTTTTTTTGCAATATTCTATAACACGAATTTCTTTTAATACGAAAAAATATTTCAGTCCCTTCGCTTTCGTGTTAAAGGATTTTCATTGTATATACATTATTCATTAAAGAAGCACAAGTTGAAAATATTATTTCATTGAGTTAAGTAAAATTATGGAATATTTTAAGACAACACCAATAAAACTTCTAACTCATAATATTTATTTTTCGATATATTTTAAATATCATGATTTACTTTAAATGCTCTTTCATTAAATTATGATTTTCAACCACCACAACTATTTCTTAATATAAAAAAAAAGCATGCTTTATTATATAAAGCATAGGAGATAACCGAAAGAAAACATTTCAATTCTTTCTAGGATTACGATAAGGAACTGGAACTTCTTGAAACTTAATCTGAAAAGGATTTATCCCCCATGAAAAGAAATTCGTAAAGCTCTTCTTTTTTTACTTGCTCAGTCATCTTAAGCCTCTAGTACGTCTTTGCCGCTAATCCGATGATTTCATTCCAGCCAGATATATTTTTCACCTGGTAACTCTACTTTATCTAACAGGAATCAGATTTTTTCTTACATGAAATAACATTTCACGCCCGAAAACTACAAATACGTAATTATATCAACATCATATAGTTGTAGAATGTCTTAGAGCTTCGGTTCGATTATATAGCACTATGGGTGCTATATCATGTAAATTAGTCATTAAGTTTACTGTTCTTTCCCCTTCTTTTTCTAAAGAAAGGGAATTATGACAGCTAGAGGGCTAAATTTAGAGAATTAGATTCTAATTGGATGTTTATTCATCATCTATATTATAATCTGCTTCTACCAAATCTCTTTTTTGATTTAGTGCCTATGACCTGCCGAGATAGATTCTCTCAGCGTTTGACAAACTGCTTAACACTTGTTTTTATTGTAATGCTTTTATTTTAATATCTCTTCCCAAAATGCGATTAAATCTAATGTAAGCATATTTTTTCATTTATATGATTTAAACTATGAGAACTTTACACACAGATACATGAAAAATATATACAGAAAGTTGAAGAGAGCTCATGTTTCTTTTCGAAATCTATAATTTATTAGTAGAACGGAATTTCTTATATGTATTACGAGTATATCTTATTTGTTTCATTAATCGTAATAAATTATCAGGTATACCGTAATAAATGCATACCGTAAAATCCAGCGTATAACGTGAATCTGTACTTTCAAGCTGCAATTTTTAATTTTTATGAATATTCGCCACATAACGAATTGCGGGGTAGATTTAGAAATTTTTTTATATATAATTATATATAAAAAAAATTCATTTGTGGGTAAGAACTTCAAGAATGTTGTCTTTCATTTTCTCTCTCTCTCAACGTGGCCGCAGTTAAAGTCAGGAACTCATGAACAGTGCGTCGCGGGGTCACGCACTTTTGTCCCGCAAAGTATTGATGACTCATGCGCCTTATATCTTTCGAGCCCAAAACTCTTCCGTTGACGTTATGTGGAGATTGGATACCAGCACAAGTGTCTTCCTCGTCACTTGACAGAGCTTTAAAATATCTAGGTTCATCGCCAATAGCCATCTTGTCATTTTATAATGTGGTGTGGTTGATGTTACTTATGCCAACTGGTAGGCAAAGGCTAGATGGAGGCTCACAAAATTCATCATGGTAAAGGGCTATGTGACGCCTGTCGTTAGAGAAGCCTTGAGCATCATGCAGGAGACAGTAGAATTTAGTCTTTTGCCATATAAATTTTGGCGGGGGGGGGACACCCTGCAGATGGTCAGGGCCTCCTACCTCTGTTCACTTTTAACCAACCTCGGGAGAGGAGTTACGGCTCGACGGCTATTTAGAGTACCCCCTCCTCAATGCCGCAAAAATACTATACATTTACTGCCATTCTAGTTTCCTCCGTTATTTGAACTAAGGCCCTAAGGCCAAGCAGTCAGTGTCTCTAATCACTGTACTGGATGGGCAAAATAATGTGGGTTTAATATAACTTTCTCTCGCTCCTATTTCTGCTTAACGCAGAATGCAGCATATTAGTGCTTAACGCAAGCAACTCATGGTTAATCAACCGTCATTGTCTACAGCATTCTATATTGGAGTGAGGAACGTGTAGAAAAAGATTAACGCTTACATGCGAATCATATTTAGAAAAGAAACATTAAATTGAGCATAGAAGATTAAAAGTGATATCAGAAATCAATAAGGCATGAACTCATAGACCGTTAAAAAAAAAATCCGTGGGAAACTTTCACACACATAGAGTATCATTGAGTTTAGACGAGAATATTCAAACTTAGTTTTTACTTTTAGTCATAACCTATTACACTTCCATTGTATTAATTAAAAAACCATGCCGTACATTATAGTATTGTCTTCGTCATCGGATATAATTTATTTCAAATTAAATTCCCATGTTATTGTGTTATTTTGATTTTTGATTTAACAAATCAATTATTGTTACTTTTTTTTGTTGAAATTTTACATATAAATACCTTACATTTCATGCATTCGTAAACTTTAAACGTATGCATATAAACTGATATTCAAACTGAAGCAATGAATTCCTTTTTGCTATGAATTTGTACAAAAGTGTGTATTGTGCGTGCAATCACTGCAATGAAAAGCCAACTCACTAAAAAAAAAGTAATGTATATGCATATAACCAGATCATAACGTATGGGTGCGCACAACTAGTACATTTTGTGCCCGTAGTGCAAGGCTGTTTGAAAAGTAGGATAAAAGGAGTATTTCCAGACATTAACTGAAAATGAAGGCGAGAACGCACTTTCAATGTGGCAGCAATAAAATTTGATGATGTTTTCACATGGTACTAAAATCTACTGTATTAATCAAAGGCGTATTTTGAAGTGTGGTGTTGAAAAGTTTAAAATTGACATAATGATTAAATCTAGTGTAAGAAAAATTTCAAACGAATCGATATAACTGTGTAAAAGATTGTTAGTTGTCACCCAAGTGATGACTGATCTATCAATGCAGGCTGAAAGAGACCTAAAGCAGACAATAGTCAAAATTTCCCAGCAGATACCAACAACAACATTATGAAAAGTTTCTGTATATGTCGGCGATATATCACCGATCTGTCAGTTGTCCTGAATAATGTGTACATTTAACAGCGTTCATAATGACACCGTTCTTAATGAGTAATAAGCATCATTAGGGTTCCGTTCAATTTATCAATACGAGTTGTTTCAATATGACAGCAATTTTCGGTATATACAGATATGGAGAGAAATAGGGACACGCTTTCATCCCACTAGTTTCAGAGAAAGAGATCTCTGAAATGGCCATGGCGTGGTCGGGTAGTGATATATTTGTCCAGAGATTGCCATTATTTCTGTACAGTTTCAATTGGTATTCGTGAATTTGATATATCCATCAAAAGTGTTTGTTCTGAGGTTATTGGTCCACACCTTGTTTTCGTAACCACAATGCACAGTCACACAGATCCCCTGCTTTAAAGGGCCTCTGGAAGCTAACATTATTCGTAGAAGGAATTATCCAGCCAGTCCTTTGGTTAAAAATTCATTGAACATGTGTAGGGAATGATTTAGAACGGCACATATTGAAACGATCATATTCTGCGTAGAATACAAGGTAAATGTTATAAGAAGTTCAGCATAAAATAAGAACTCTTACATGAAGAATTATAGGCAATACTAATGTTGAGTATAAGCAGATGTACCATGTAACCCTTGTGGTTAGAAGAGGTCATATATCTTACCCAGAGGCTAAGGCTTTTTGGTCACCCTTTTGAAATATTTCCTACTTATCTCCATGCAATAGGCGTCCTGTTTATGCTTATTGTTTCAATGTATTTTTAATTCTGCAAAAGTGCCTAAATCTTACATCCACTTGTTCTATAAAATTTATTTTATATCTCCAAGTAGAGAATTCAGCAGAATCAGAAAAGCTGCAACAATTTTCTCACTAGTGTATACATTCGTTCCTTTGATAAATAATTTTCAATCTACATTCCAAAAGATCCATGAAGAGAATTTGGAGAAAATGCTTGTATTTTCCTTAATATCTGTGATTTTAATTTCATATGTAAGTACTATTCAATAATTAAGACATTGCATTACAATAATTAAATCATACCTTACATAAAATTCGTTCGTGATAATAATGAAAAATTGACATGTTTTAGTATTTACATAGATTTAAATTTCGCAGATATAAATTTCGCAGACTAATCAAAATTTAGGCTTGGTAAGAAACTGAACGTTTATGAACAAACACACAAAAAATGGCCTTCTCGTGCATTTCTGTTGATTATATCATCCTGCGTTACAGTTGCGAATGTTTTTTACCTCAATAGGACAGTACGGGTGTCATACATAATACATTTGCAGAAAAGGCATATCTTAGTAAACTGTTTCGTTATTCTATTGAAATAAGGGGCGATGTGAATTTGAGCAGTAAAATATAACACAAAAGTATTCTACAAGGAAAAATACTTGAAAAGTCATCTTTACTATCGTAAATTTGGTATTGAAATAAGTTCTAGTAAAAGTAGATTTGCTACTTCTACTTGGAATTCCATTCGTACAATAACTTTTTAAACTTACATCACGTATAGTCAATCAAAAACAGGAAAATACGTCTTTCTGCCAATTTCATCTCTTCTTATTTCTTTTTTTTTTCAGTTCTGCTCTTTTACATGTTATTTTTATTTGTTACGAAATCCAGCGAAAAGTAGAATTAAAGTTTCATGATATAACTAAAGAATCATAATAAATTTCAAAAAGCTCCCATCCCTTTAAAAAGATGAAGTTTGGAATAAAAATACAGGTTAGAGAAATAAAATTCATATATTTTTTTTTCAAATTTTAGTCAAATGCAATAAAATGTTTTGACCGTTTATATGTAAAAACACTTTTGTTTGAAATGTAACTCTTATAAGATGAATAACATATAGATAAAAATTGCTTTTAACAAATATTTCACCAAATATACTATAATGTTCTTCCATTTCAATTTTCAGTTATCTCTATCTCGTGTTCCATCGTATAAATGAATATGACTTTTTTTAATATATCTATTTATATATTAGTTTATTTATAGTACTACTGTCAATACTTTTTACTACCATGACTAGTATCTTAGGTTTATAAGTATTTTGTACATTTATGAATTATATATATATTGTTTTGTGGATTATAAAGAATAATATTCAATTTTTTTTCACTCTCTTTAAAAAAAATCAAATTATGTAATAATTGTGGCATATTTAATTACGCATAGCATAAAGTTTCCATTTTCTGTTTTGTGATAAAATTTATGAGATTTCTTTGAATTCCAAAATAAGTTACTACTAGAATATTATAGAATTGCTAAGTTAACTTAAAATTCCAATTCTATGTTTATTATTAAAACAATATATGAGTCCCATTTGTATATTTTCTTAATGTAATTATAACGAGAATAAAAGTTGTACCTTTATATTTCACAGGACATATATTCTAGAAGAAAACGTTTTTGTCAATAAAGTTCAATAAGCTAACCATATATTTTATCATTTCTATAAACATCCAGCCATTTTTCACAAGGTATGATAAATAAAATATTTGTGTTAGCTATATTAATTTAAGAAAATAAATTCATTTGGTTACTAGATAAAATAAATTTGATTTTAAGTGTTTTTTTTTTTGTAGGAAATATATTTTCCACCAGCAATTACGTCATTGAAAGGCAGGATACAGTTTTCTTGTATATGGTATAGATATTTGATACTGGGTTTATAAAAATACTTCCAATATGAACTACAAACAGCAAAAGAGATTTTAAATTGAATGTAAAAGTTTTATACTTAATAGCAGTAATGATGATATATTCATGAATTTAATTCAATACAAAGAAAATAAATGTAAATAGAACTAAATATTGAACTATACAAAAGAGCTAGGATTCTAATCATAAGTATGTCTATTTTTTATCATAACATAATTATGTATTTACAGCTACAACATATAAATACAGTAATAACGCGATGGGGGGGGCCTGAATGCTAACCACATAAGTCGAATTTGCGCAAGTCGGGATACACACTCATGTCCAAAACTAAAGTCACACATGTTTTTCGACGGAATTTTAAAATATCCCAGGTAAAACTGATAGAATTTGTGTTTTATATATTTTGAGAGCACAATATCAACCTTCAGTTTAGATGTTGTTCAGTGTTAGTTTTTGCAGAAATGCTGGATTGCGACTCTTCAAGTATATGTAAATTTTTAATCGTTTTGTGAGTATTGTATTAAAGCAAACAAGTTAGTATGTTTGGAGTGAGAATGGCTTATCATAAACTTTTAGACGATTTCTTGAGATGGAGAGCTTTTTTCAGGCTTCAAGCTGGTCAGTCTGAAACGGAGGTGGCTCAACAGGTACAATTGGCACAGATTGATCTCCTGGTTCTGGAATCAATTCCATACAAGTGGTACTGTCGCCAGGAAGGTCGACAAAGAGCATCGTCCTCAGCACAGGATTGCTACTAGACATTCAGCAAACAATGGCATATGCAGACAGCGACCATTCAGCTTGCTGGTGACCTGGCTGCTGCGTCTGAAAGAAGATTTTTCAAGCCTTACAGTCTACAGCCGCCTTGCAGAAACTGTCTTTTACGTCTGACGTCCAGCCTGGTGCATCCATTTGGAAATGGCATTCCTGGTGCGTCAAGCAGGAAAGATGAGCTATTGTAGACACTAAAACGATAGGGGTCGATTCTTTTCAGTGATGAGTCGAAATGTACCAAATTGATTCGCGACGGATCTTTAACTAGAGAAAAAATGGAGCTCAATTTAATTCCCCTTATGTAACAAAAAACGGCATATTTAGTAGCAAAGGAATCCTTGAGTGTGGTGGTATAATGTTGTGCAGTCGTATTCTACTGTACGTTTTCGGTGTAGGTACTGTCAACTCACAGCGCTATGGGGAGGAGATTCTGTAAGCTTAAGTGAGGTGTTTCTGAATGCTATGGACCTGGACTACATTTTATGGATGATAATGCGTAATCACACAGAACTAACATTGTTGATGAATTTCTTGAAGAAGAGGATATTGGCCGTATGGGTAGACCCTCGAGGCCTCCAGATCCCAATTATATTGAATACGTTTGTGATGGTCTACGGAAAGTCATTTCTCAGCGTAGCTCCCCTCCCCGGACCCTCAAAGAATTAAGTCCTACTTTTGCAAAAATGACTTTGTTGCCATTGTTATCATCATGAACAATATGGCAGTTCATTGTGAGGCTTATACAGCAGTTCACAGTGGTCACACTCCACATTAAACATAGTTTTCCCAAGGTAAATGCTTTATCTCTGACTCTTAATTTCACACTTTTCGATATGACATATTTTAATTCACAATTAAATTTATTTTCCATATCGTTAAGTTTCTATACACTTTCTGACATTGTAATATGTCTCTATGTCGAATTTCGTGGCAATTCAGTAAATAGTCCATACGCTTTCCCAGATTTTATGTTTGTGACCTTATTTATGGACATGAGTGTTATATCACAAAGTGCAATAAATTATTTTCATTTCAGGTCGAAGAGGTAAAAAAAAATAATAATTTAGGAAAAAAATTTGAAATAGAATCTTAGATAATAAAAGTGTAAAATCGCATTTGGCGCAGAAGACTTCATATAATCTTACAAAGTAGCCTGCCTACTGAAAGATATTATTTTTCTCCCATAGAATTTCCTCGTATCATGCTAATAATTATTTTATTCTTTGATTTGTTAAAAAAGTACACTCTTAATTGGAGTCCATATTTTCTGAAATTTGTAACCTTTTTTTCAGAATTAAAACGCCAATTCCGTTAAATTAAACTTTTTAACTAATTCACATTTTTTATTTTTATATCGAAGTCTCTAATAAATTTAAATCATTCTAAAGGTAACATTTCTCTGTTCCTGTTCGGTTCTGTAACATTTCGTTTGGATGATTCATCCGTTTCTCAAACCTTTGTAGATATAATACATATAGGAAAAACAGATATTGCAATAAAACATGTTATAACAAACATACACTCCGGATATAAGAAATAAATATTAAGAAAATAAATTATTATGGAAAGGCGTCTATTCCATGGAATACATCCAAACATGTATATTAGCTAAGCAGGAATCGGACAGTGAGTTATCAAGTTGTGTGTATAGCACTCAAATAACCGGCGAATCGACGAGATTTTAAAATCGCGTATATCCGGGTTCTCGTAAGTCGGGGTAGAGTAAGTCAATGTTTTTCTGCATTAAAAGGATTAATTGGAAAAAAGGGTTACACGTCGAATAAAGAAATATTTATTAACGATAGATAGAAAATACAAAAAGGAATTAAGAGGTATACGTGCCTATCACATTTCGACATAATCATCAAGTCTATTCAGGTATTTATCAGAACCAACTTGTTTAAGGCGATATGGTACCCTAAAAATCATCAAACAATCGATTTTTTTATTGGCTTCTATGATACTTTTAATTCTTCTAAATGTGTCTGCAAAATTTCAGAGCTGTAGCTGTATTTTTTTATTGAGTTATTTATCCATTTTTGCTGCATGACTGTAGACTAAACAAAGCTGCCACGCCCACTTTTCAGATCGTCTGCTAGAAAAGAGCCTGATAAATAAGGAACATTTTTTTTTATTCCACGCTGACTAGTGTTTAAACTGAAATGAAGTCATTGCTTTGTTTTGATTATACGAGACTTATTCTACTGCGTTTTCTGTGAAGTTTTGTTCCTGCAAATTTAGTTATATTTTTGTACTCTTTGTTCTAAAGAGAAAGAAAAGTTGCTTTACGACAAGGAATTTGGCGTTTTGAAATAGTTTTTATTTAAAAATTTAATTTGATTTATCCAAGAAGATTATATAATTAGTAGTTTTTGAGAAATAAGTACATAAATTGAAAAATATTACATTTTGAGAAAACAGGCTTTAGAGTAAAAGTTTGTAATTTTTTGCCCACTTACTTTTCTTAGTATTTTCCAGAAGCATACTAAGCACTTGTTTTACTCTTCGCTCATACAAAAGACCCTTCTAATATTCTTCTTTTCAGTATTTTTTACAATTTTGTCTTTTTTTGGGGGGGGGGGGATCTCAAGATGCTTTCGTTCGGCTACACGAATCCTACTTGTATCTAGATTTTTGAAGCATGGCACACATTTATAAATTGGTTTAATATTACAATGTTTTAAGATCATTAATTTTGCTACATGAGTAATATTGAACTGTACAATATACATATTTACCTCTAATTTTGGATTTTTTTTAATTCCACAAATGTACATCTTGGAATCACTGACGGTGTTATTAAATTACTCATTTGAGTTCTGGGTCTTTCCATCTAAGCATTTTTTTTATTACATAGGATCAACTAGATATCTAAAAATTGACTTCATTCAATTCATTGTAGTGAATGTGTTTATGATCATAGTGCCTTTTTACGTTCAGCTTCTGTCTTTTGAAACTTGCATCAGGCATTTATAATCGGAGGACACAGTCCATGGTGAGGGCTCTCGTTTGAAGACAGAAGACGAAAATAAACAGCTCAAACAGCAGTTTTCATGCTGTGTAGATCATTTATATTATTTCTAATAGTCACACCATATAATTCCTTTGAATTTTTGATATTAAAAAGTTGGTGAATCAGTTACGACCTCTTAGGCTTTTTCCATCACTTAATTTGTTGCCTCTGTTTCACTTTTAAGATCCAAAAGAGGTGTACCATAAACTTTTGGAAAACCAAATACACTCTAATTTTTTTCCACTTGAACATCATATGGATTCGCGCTCATCAGAACCACGTATACTAGAGGAAACACAGGTGCACCGAACAGGACTCATTTGATGCGTGTCAAGGAGTAGCTCATTTTAAAAAAATTAATAAAATTACTTCTAATTATGGTACTTTCTCATATCATATATCATTTGAAACAGAAATATTTTTAGTTCTACTTAAAATCGATAAATTTTCAAAAATTCATGTGCCGGCCCCCCTTACTGTAATTTATTTTAAGTTAGATTCGGAATATGTATGAATGTAAATAATTACACATGTTTAACTCTTTTAAATGAATTGGATATGTGAAGGTTCGTGATTGATTGTTCTCTGGAGTTTTGCTTACATTTTAACTAATTTGAAAGCTAATTAGTATAATAGGCATGGAAATCCACTATAATAGTTTCATTATTTATTTTATTATTGCTTATTTTTATTTGGTCCAGTATTACACACAACAATAGTTTTATTCTCAAAAACCTTTAAAAAGCAGATATTCATAAAACAAAAGCGATGACTCTTTTTCGTTGTTATTGCAACCAGAAATGTCATAAACATAAGAACAGAAAACATAATACTAATGCGATACTAAGAAAGTTATAAGGATTAATTAAAAATAAAAATAAATTAGCTGTTATTTAAAATATATGTATCACTTAAAGCCTAAACAAGTCTATGTGAGAGTAAATTTATTGTTTGGATTTTCCAGATAGTATTTTGAAAATTTTAAGTTATATATATTTTAATCATCATGGCGAAAACAATTAAAACATTTTCTTTAAAATTTGCATTTTTTTTAAAAAAATACGACGATAATTTTTATACTGTATATTCAGATATTATCAATGATAGTAAATTTTAAATGTTAGAATATTTTATTACTTTTAAGAATTAATATGAATTTTTAAATGAAATTAGGCGTATAGTATGAAGTTCAATAGGTTCCATGCATGCGTATACTCTTGGAACATGAGGGTATGGGAAAACGTTGCTATCTCCTTTCGCCGTTTCTGAAGGGAATCCGTCTTGGTAGAAATCAGATCCCTGTTCATTGAGCCACGACTCGGCGGATGTTTTCACAGCCCTGTCTTGGAATATCGCAGCACATATGCTGCACGCTACCATAGCTCATTCCCAGGTCTGACGAAATTTCACTCACAGTTACCCGTCGATCATTTTGAATCATTTCTTCAGTTTGTGCTGTAAGGAACTTGACTGGCCACTCCCTGTCCTATTGCGGGTTACAGCATTCTGTCTGCCTGATTGAAAAAAGAGACTCTATTTCGCTACATGTTGTCTGCTCATTGCTTCTTCTCCAAAATTCTACGATTTGACTGTGAATGTCAGATGCAGACACATTCTTTGACCAAAATATCGAATCAGGGCTCACGCGTACTTCGAAATTACACCAATTTTCTAAGCTCTTGCCATTTCAAATATCCTGAACTGTCAGGGAACTTTCACTACCTACCCGCAAACCAGCTGTGTGGCAAGTAGAGCCATTTGCCTCCTAACTGGGGAAATGAAAGTTCTCCACAACATGTAGTTTTCCAATGCTGTGGCTTGTAAACTTTTTTTTTCCAGCTCTTCTCTTGTAATATCAATATGTGTCTATCATTAACTGGCATATAATCATAGAGGAAATAATAAATACCTTTAAAAATTTGGAATATTTTATAACTATGATGTTTCTAAACAATAAATAATAAGTAGAATATTTTATTTTACATAATAACTGTGAATCGGATTTCAATAGTATATCATAGTGCATAACACGTTCAGTAACACATCAGCATAATAAAAAGGACTTAGAGATTAACTTTAATTTATTAATAACTAACTGTACAGTACAAACATTATTATTTTTACTCTACTAAGTCCTACAAAAGTGTATAACTATGAGACAACTTGTCATATAGTTCTGCATTTATATAAGAGTAGCTATAGGATATACAAAACTTCTTATTTCTTCTATCATTGTAATCTATTGGCTTTTTGCCCTGACAAACTTCGTTCTCTTCATCACAGTTTTCTTTCAATAAGTGTCATGCCACTGAAGATCCCTTCGATTATACGAAGAGTTCCCTAACAGCCACGACAATTTTATTTCCCGCATTCAATAGAAAGGAAGTTGTGGTAGATACCCTCAAACTCCTAGGAAGTATTTGTCCAATTCTTCTGACATCCGTCGATCGATTGGGATGGTCCTTGTTTGAAGAGATATCCGTGAGCAAATCCGAACGTGTGATGTGACTGACACATATAATTTGTATTCTTCCCTATTATTACATAAAATAGAATGGTTTAGCTTGAATCAAATGTCGCAAATATGATCAAAATGCTAGTTTCTTCTAAATCCTTATAAAAGCAAAATTTTGAAAACAGTAAGGCAATTTTGAATCAGTTTTTTCTCCTTTTGAAAGATTGGCGTTATAAATATAAGTATATTGAAGAATTCTATATTTAAAGTATAGATATATAGATCAATATTATAGATCATGCCTGCATATAATGTATACATATTAATATTTTTGAAATCTCAATTACTGTGCGCAAAGATTATTCTTTAGACATTATTAATAAAATAACTGAAACTGATAAGTGATACAATATGAAAGTGTTTATAACCTCTTTTGTTACAATCCTCTTCTTATGGTATTATCCATGATTAATTCTACTATCTTAGTTCCTTGGGTTAAGAGTCTGCTCTCTGTTATAATACTTAGGCTATCTTATTTTTTTAACTTAATATTCCTATTTATTGCTTTGCTTTATTAGATTTATGGCGATTTAGTATACGATTATGTCTATAATAAATATATAATTATTTATACATATGGTTAGTACGTTTATCAAGATATTGAATGAAAACATGCAATAAAAAGTGGAAAACATGCTACATTTTTCAAAAATAATGCATGCCTTTATTTCATTCAAAAATCCATGTAAAAATGACAATTAATCAAAAAAAATTTATTTATGCATATTCTGATTTTTTTTTTGTTAATACATTCAACATATATCCATATATTTATCATTAATATTATATATGCCTCAATCAATTACCATAATTAAATTCTAAACACATGTAATGTGCCTGATGAATAAATGGGCATTTCGAATTAAGAATGTTTTGAATAATGTTAATTAGCAATTGTTCGCTACCTGTTAACAATAAGCACACTAGCGTACTATAAAATGAAGCACTGTCCTCGATAGAAAAATTTATCATAGTATGCCGTGATTCTGATAAAAAATATTTCGCATGGTAGTGATGTCTAGAAGAAAAGCCCTTTCGAAAAAATATTGTGATGTTTTAAGTACAAAAAAATGTCTAAATTATAAAGCTGCTTTGTATTTTTGTTGTTTTTTTCATCTATCTAGAAAACTATGAGGTATGACCCCATACGCGTAAATCAATGGATAAATTGAATTTGTTTGAAGCAAGAAATAAAAACTATTTTGAAATAATAAAATATATCTCATTACCAATCCAAACCTTTCAGGAAAAACTAATTATATATATATATATATATTAACACAAAGCAAACGTAACAGGTATAATTCCTCAATTGAAATCAGAAGCAATTAAACAATTTATTGATTTATTCCTTTGCGTTTTACAACTCATTTTTTGATTCATTTCTCATACAAAAGCAAATCCTATATTTATGATATTACATTTTTCTATAAAGTATAACAAATAGTAAAATAATAATTCAAAAAATATCTCAAACTTAAAACAGAAAATTTGAAGCTCTTAGAATTTAAATTTTTAGAAGATTTTCTCGGGTAACAAATTATAGCGCATTTGTTATTTCTTAGTAATTTATAAACTTCCTTAATCTTCCATCTTGGAATAATATCATAATCAGTACTTAACAGCAAACAATAAAAATAAGGTTTCATATAAATATGAGATTATTTCAGCCAAAGCGATGGATTTAAATAATATTTTAACAATGTCTTATTTTAATGTACCTTGAAATATTTTCAAAGCGAAAAAGTTTTCAGCTCTTTATCTACAGCTAATTTCCAAGAACACAAAAACAGTCTAATTACCAACATTTGAAGATTCGATTCTACCGGCCCAAATACACTCTCTGATTCTTTTTCTTCAGACGATTTTATGAATTAAAATGAATTTTACTTCATCATATATTTAATCTCCTTTGTTAAAAGAAAATCAACCCTGGTAAAGTTAAACTTCAATTTATTTATTGGAAACCAAGGTGCTTTTCAGTCTGTAGCACATAATTTATACAGATGGAAAATTAAGTGTTGTGTTTCTCCTGCATTTCTATTTTATGAGTGTTTTAATTTAATTAATCAAAAATGATCATTTACATAAGAAATTTAATTGTTTACTCATAATTAACTTCGTATATCAGCTTTATCTAATTTCGTATTGGTACATTATATGAGGAGCGACACTTAACGCTTAAAAAACATTTCAATTTCATCAAAACTATTTAAATTGATTAAAGTATCAGATTTATATATTTTTCATTATTCATATATTTTGAGTATATACTAAAGATGATTCTAAATAAAAAATAAGTAAGTTATAGTTTCTTCAACTTACGAGATGTATATCATTCAATAGTTTAAAGAGCATAAAAATCGTTAAAATTGATCCTTAAATATGATATATATGATCAATTAATAATTAGCTTATTTTTATAAGATTTTAATTCGGACTCTTTTATTTTTCTTGCATCCAAAATCCATGTAAATGCACAGATTTTAGGTTCAATAGATACATATATTAGAATATAATTTACCCATCGGTGTGGTTCAAAAGTTAGGAGAAGAAGGTGCCAGCTCAGGATTCCTTTTCGTCATTTTATCATGATTAAATATCATGAGATTCCCCACCAAAAGCCCTCGTGCAGCTAAATACTGTGACGTTAGTATTCACTCATTCGCTCAAATTTAATATGAATTTTAATTTAATTTTTAATTAAAGTTTATAAGTTTCTAAAAAAGAGACGCATGTAAAATAATCTCTACAATATTATTCACATATTTTTGTCACCTTAAAATATCACGTTTTCTAAAGAAATACTGAATTTTTTTACGGTACTAGAGAGATAGATTCAAAATTTTGAACTGATCGTTGATCCTTTAGGGCGATCATGTGAATAGCTATTATTTTTTATGATCTGAAATAGCTAAAACATAATGCTTTGCACACTTTACAATTTAAATCCAACTAATTGTCTGAAAATACTTTTTTCAACATACAATATTAAATTTTTTTTTAAAAAATGCTGAGAGAAATGGCAGGTTTTACGAAATAAAATAATAAATATGATATTACAGTGGAGGCAAAAAATCATCAACACGCTCATTTTTTAGCGTAATTTTTGTGTTTGACTTCATTTTTCGTTGTGAAGTTATCGCACTATCTTAAATATTGTTATTGATTGTAATGTATTTTTTCATATTAATTTCAAATATGGTTGTAGATTTCGTCTAAAGTAAATAGTTTCATTGATATGTTGAAAAAACCTTGACAAGAAAGCACAAGGTCACTGTAAGAATGAGTGAGTGTGTTTTCCACCAATGAAATGATCCGTTATTTCAACCAATCAGAGAGCAGAAGCGATAAAGGGTTGAAGGAAAAAGGTGAAACATGGTTTATTGTATTGAATGCAGTTGTGTGTGTTTGTGGAAAATAGTGCATTGAAAGCAATTTGATGTGCGTCTGTGGAAAATATTGAAATTATGGCTAAATTTTCATATCTGCCTGAGAATAAAAGGTACAAAATAATACATTTGAAGGAAGAAGGTTATTCTATGCGCCAAATTGCTGCTTAAGTACCATGTGATCTTTCTATTGTTGTGAGAACTTTGAAAAGATTTTCTGAAACAAATTTTATTGCGGACAGGGAGCGGTCAGGACGACCAAGAAAAACATCTTTACGTGAAGACAGGTTATTGCACAGAATTTCACTTTCAAACAGAAAGCTTAATTCCTCGCAAATTTTGAAACAATGGACTTTGACATCATATGTGAGTGTGTGCCCAAGAACTGTTAGAGGAAGACTGCTGTAAATTGGGTTACTAGGCTGTAAAGCGCGCCCAAAACAATTACTGACTGAATTTCAACGAAAGAGGCGATTGACGTGGGCAAGGGAACATCCATTATGGACTATTAAAGACTGGGAAAAGGTAATATTTAGTGACGAGAATCAGTTTTGTATTTCTGGCAACCAAAGTAGTGCCTATGTAAGACAACGCACTCATGAGGAATTCAGCCCTCAGTGTCTGAAGCCCACAGTGAAGTACCCGACAAAAGTGATGGTATGGGGTTGCATGTCTTCTCATGGTGTTAAAAGACTTCACATCGTTAGCGGAACAGTGAAAACCATGGATTTCATTGAAGTTCTACAAAATAAATTGCTACCAACTGCGAGAGATCTTTTTGGGAATCAGTCATGGATTTTTCGGGACGATAACGTCCCTTCTCATCGTGCAAAGGTAGTCCAGAAATGGTTGAAAGACAATACTGTGAATAGAATGAACTGGCCAGGTAACTCCCGACCTTAATCCGATAGAGAACTTATGGTTTAAAATTGGTTACGAAATTTCAAAGAAAAAACCTTCAAACAAACGTGAATTAATTGAAGCTTTAATATTTTCCTTCGACCATATTGTCACGAAAGATCTTCTTTTGAAATTGGTGCATTCCATGCCAAAAAGATGCAGAGCCGTAATTAAAGCAAACGGCTGGCCTATAAAATATTGTCTTCTAACATGTGACAACAGTGTAATTTTCAAAATGCTGATTAAATATACCGTATTTGTCATTTTTCGTGTTATTTTTCTTTGTATATAATGTTATTCTATATTGTTTTATTCTGCACATATTTCACATTATTGTGTTCAGGCAGCTTTACTACAAAAAATATTTTAGTCATTAAGAAACTAGTAGTAGATTTGAAATCAGCATAAAAAATACATTAAAATCAATAACAATATTAAAGATAGTGCGATAATTTCACAACGAAAAAGGAAGTCAAACATAAAAATTACACTAAAAAATGAGGGTTTTCAGGACTTTTTGCCACCACTGTAGTTACCAAGAAAATTATTTTTTTTTCTAATGCAAAAAAAAAAATTCCATAGACATTTTTAATACCAAAGAATATTGTAGCGTAGATCAAATTAATATGGTAATTCGATACTCAAATAAAATGACAACAACTCTTACTAGACACAACTCACGACTTTAATCAGCAAACTGAATATCTCCTCTCCTTTTATATTGCCATCGAGAGTACCAAAGCTTTCCATAATTATAATTACTGTTAACTTTTATAAATACAAATACAATAAAAATAAAAACACCAGAGAAATAAAGAGTTTTAATTAATAACAAAATTAGCTAGTGACACAAAAATTAAAGTTAATACAAAGAAAACAAAAGAAGTTGTTTCTGGAAAATCGCCCGCAATCGAGCACGTGCGTCCGTGTCCATGGCAATCGAAATGAACTATTTTTTTCGCTACAATATAATCTATTTAGTTTGTCAAAGATATGACTGAGTTATAAGCAAAACTATCGAAAGACAATATGATAATAAAGTCGATCCTTACGATTATAGGAATTGAGCTAATGTAATTTATGAATCTCATTTCGAAGGGAACTTTGACCGTTGGTCAGAATTATGAAGTCCATCTCCAATAGCCCCAGTGGAATTTCCAAACGTGATATCAACAAACACTCACTCCAAAGTGAATTTTGGGGTTGCAGTTTCTAACCTACCAATACAATAGTGTAACATCCCCCCCCCAAAAAAAACTGATCTTAAGAGGCTTTGTTACAGTAGACAAAATTAACTCCTCCCCAGGCACTTAGAAGATGTTGCGATGTTCAATCATTCTCCAATTTCAGTTGTACAAAATGTTCTGGGATACCACCACATCCAGTCTCCTCTACATTGCTCTATAAGCTTAGACCAAAATTTTTCTTTTAACTAAGAAAATCCTTTATACATCATTTCTTGTAAGCTATATCCCCACCCACTCTCAAAACTTCCTCTGAACAATGAGAGTTCTTGAAACTGAACTGTGGAAGTTTCTGAAAGTCTCAACGAAATTACACCTTTGGAAGTTATTACTTTCACTTATATGTTTGCCTTTATCCAAAGAAAATCTTCAAAAGAAAAAAGAAGCTTAAAATAAGGGGAAAAAATCAACCTCAGTACTTTTTGTTTTTTATTTTATACTTACTTTTTTTAAATTTTTTTATTTTTTATTCTTAATAAAGCAGTGTATTGTTTCGTTTACAGAAATCCACTTACAAGTTTTATAAGGCAAAATAATGAGAAGAAAATCCACAGTGCAAATTGTTTGGAAAACTATAGCTCATAATTAGATTGTCAGATATGAATAAGAAGTAGAATATTATTCTATATCTCAGGTCATTTTAAGTTCAAGTAATTAAAGTCTGCAACGGAATCTGTAGTTCTGCTATATTCATTAGTGGAAAATTGCTATATTTTTGAAGGAATGCAAGTACAAATCCATAAGTGGTGTCTTCGGGTGAAAGAATAATTCAAAACTAGAATTGTCACTGTATTTAAACCTTGGGTTGGTTGAAGCGGAGATCTCACTGACTGATGCTCATAATAATTCACTTGTATTTGTTAACTGTTAAGCCCCTGTGTATTAATAAGACCAACTGATTAATGAAAAAATGATTACTTATCTTTATTGAAATGTAATTTCTGAATTC